>CANJKZ010000650.1:0-75000 GCA_947471745.1 Closterium sp. Naga37s-1 | reverse complement strand
TTGCCACGTGGGAGGGGGTCTGGGGAGCACGATCGAGCGCAAGAACCCCCAACTGCTTCGCAATCTTCCACACATGCGCGCGGATTTCCAGCATGCTGGGGCAAAACTGGCTTAGGACGTCCAGGATGGCCCGGCTCAAGCGATGTCGGTCGCGCATCTATGCGCCTTTGCAGCTGCAAATGTTTTCCTAGGTGGGAGGGGGTATGGGAGCATGATCCAGCGCAAGAACCCCCAACTGCTTCTCAATCTTCCACACATGCGCGCGGATTTTCAGCGTGCTGGGGCAAAACTGGCTTAGGACGTCCAGGATGGCCCGGCTCAAGCGATGTCGGTTCCGCATCTGTGCGCCTTTGCAGCCGCGACTGTTTTACCACGTAGGAAGGGGGTCTGTGGAGCATGATCGAGCGCAAGAACCCCCGACTACTTCGCAATTTTCCATACATGCACGCGGATTGTCAGCGTGCTGGGGCCAAACCGCTTAGGACGCCACGGATGGCCTGGCTCAAGCGATGTTGGTCGCGCATCTGTGCGCCTTTGCAGCCAGGACTGTTTTGCCAGGTGGGAGGGGGTATGGGGAGCACGATCGAGTGCAAGAACCCCTGACTGCTTTGCAATCTTCTACACATGCGCGCCGATTTTCAGCATGCTTGGGCAAAACTGGCTCGGGACTTTCAGGATGGCCAGGCTCAAGCGATGTTGGTTGCGCACCTGTGTTTGTTCACAGCCGTAACTGTTTTGCTAGGTGGAAGGGGATATGGGGATCACGATCGAGCACAAGAAACCCCGACTGGTTCGCAATCTTCCACACATGCGCGCGGATTTTCAGTGCGCTGGGGCAAAACTGGTTCAGGACATCCAGGATAGCCCGGCTCAAGCGATGTGGGTCGTGCATCTGTGCGCCTTTGCAGCCGCGAATGTTTTCCCAGCTGGGAGGGGGTATGGGGAGCATGATCGAGTGCAAGAACCCCCAACTGCTTCTCAATCTTCCACACATGCGCGCGGATTTTCAGCGTGCTGGGGCAAAACTGGCTTAGGACGTCCAGGATGACCCGGCTCAAGCGATGTCGGTCGCACATCTGTGCCCCTTTGCAGCCGCGACTGTTTTGCCATGTGGGAGGGGGTCTGGGGAGCACGATCGAGTATAAGAACCCCCAACTGCTTCGCAATCTTCCACACATGCGCGCGGATTTTCAGCGTGCTGGGGCAAAACTGGTTCAGAACGTCCAGGATAGCCCGGCTCAAGCGATGTGGGTCGTGCATCTGTGCGCCTTTACAGCTGCGAATGTTTTCCTAGGTGGAAGGGGATATGGGGAGCATGATCCAGCGCAAGAACCCCCAACTGCTTCTCAATCTTCCACACATGCGCGCGGATTTTCAGCGTGCTGGGGCAAAACTGGATTAGGACGTCGAGGATGGCCCGACTCAAGCGATGTCGGTCGCGCATCTGTGCGCCTTTGCAGCTGCGACTGTTTGGCCACGTAAGAGGGGGTCTGGGGATCACGATTGAGCAGAAGAACCCCCAACGGCTTCGCAATCTTCCACACATGCGCGCGGATTTTCAGCGTGCTGGGGCAAACCTAGCTTAGGTCGCCCGGGTTGGCCCGGCTCAAGCGATGTCGGTCGCGCATCTGTGCGCCTTTGCAGCCGCGACTGTTTTGCCACGTGGGAGGGGGCCTGGGGAGCATGATCGAGTGCAAGAACTCCCGACAGCTTCGCAATCTTCCACACATGCGCGCGGATTTTCAGCGTGCTGGGGCAAAACTGGCTTAGGACGTCCAGGATGACCCGGCTCAAGCGATGTCGGTCGCACATCTGTGCCCCTTTGCAGCCGCGACTGTTTTGCCATGTGGGAGGGGGTCTGGGGAGCACGATCGAGTACAAGAACCCCCAACTGCTTCGCAATCTTCCACACATGCGCGCGGATTTTCAGCGTGCTGGGGAAAAACTGGTTCAGGACGTCCAGGATAGCCCGGCTCAAGCGATGTGGGTCGTGCATCTGTGCGCCTTTACAGCTGCGAATGTTTTCCTAGGTGGAAGGGGATATGGGGAGCATGATCCAGCGCAAGAACCCCCAACTGCTTCTCAATCTTCCACACATGCGCGCGGATTTTCAGCGTGCTGGGGCAAAACTGGATTAGGACGTCGAGGATGGCCCGACTCAAGCGATGTCGGTCGCGCATCTGTGCGCCTTTGCAGCTGCGACTGTTTGGCCACGTAGGAGGGGGTCTGGGGATCACGATTGAGCAGAAGAACCCCCAACGGCTTCGCAATCTTCCACACATGCGCGCGGATTTTCAGCGTGCTGGGGCAAACCTAGCTTAGGTCGCCCGGGTTGGCCCGGCTCAAGCGATGTCGGTCGCGCATCCGTGCGCCTTTGCAGCCGCGACTGTTTTGCCACGTGGGAGGGGGCCTGGGGAGCATGATCGAGCGCAAGAACTCCCGACTGCTTCGCAATCTTCCACACATGCGCGCGGATTTTCAGCGTGCTGGGGCAAAACCGGCTTAGGACGCCCGGGATGGCCCGGCTCAAGCGATGTCGGTCGCGTATCTGTGCTCCTTTGCAGCAATGACTGTTTTGCTAGGTGGGAGGGGGTATGGGGAGCACGATCGAGTGCCAGAACCCCCAACTGCTTCACAATCTTCCACACATGCGCGCCGATTTTCAGCATGCTTGGGCAAAACTGGCTCGGGACGTCCAGGATGGCCAGGCTCAAGCGATGTCGGTCGCGCACCTGTGCGTGGTTACAACCGTGACTATTTTCCTAGGTGGAAGGGGGTATGGGGATCACGATCGAGCACAAGAACCCCCGACTGGTTCGCAAACTTCCACACATGCGCGCGGATTTTCAGCGTGCTGGGGCAAAACTAGTTCTGGACGTCCAGGATAGCCCGGCTCAAGCGATGTGGGTCACGCATCTGTGCGCCTTTGCAGCCGCGAATGTTTTCCCAGGTGGGAGGGGGTATGGGGAGCATGATCCAGCACAAGAACCCCCAACTGCTTCTCAATCTTCCACACATGCGCGCGGATTTTCAGCGTGCTGGGGCAAAACTGGCTTAGGACGTCCAGGATGGCCCGGCTCAAGCGATGTCGGTCCCGCATCTGTGCGCCTTTGCAGCCGCGACTGTTTTACCACGTAGGAAGGGGGTCTGTGGAGCATGATCGAGCGCAAGAACCCCCGACTACTTCGCAATTTTCCACACATGCACGCGGATTGTCAGCGTGCTGGGGCAAAACCGCTTAGGACGCCACGGATGGCCTGGCTCAAGCGATGTTGGTCGCGCATCTGTGCGCCTTTGCAGCCAGGACTGTTTTGCCAGGTGGGAGGGGGTATGGGGAGCACGATCGAGTGCAAGAACCCCTGACTGCTTTGCAATCTTCTACACATGCGCGCCGATTTTCAGCATGCTTGGGCAAAACTGGCTTGTGACGTTCAGGATGGCCAGGCTCAAGCGATGTCGGTCGCGCACCTGTATTTGTTTACAGCTGTAACCGTTTTGCTAGGTGGAAGGGGGTATGGGGATCACGATCGAGTTCAAGAACCCCCAACTTCTTCACAATCTTCCACACATGCGCGCCGATTTTCAGCATGCTTGGGCAAAACTGGCTCGGGACGTCCAGGATGGCCAGGCTCAAGCGATGTCGGTCGCGCACCTGTGCGTGGTTACAGCCGTGACTATTTTCCTAGGTGGAAGGGGGTATGGGGATCACGATCGAGCACAAGAACCCCCGACTGGTTCGCAAACTTCCACACATGCGCGCGGATTTTCAGCGTGCTGGGGCAAAACTAGTTCTGGACGTCCAGGATAGCCCGGCTCAAGCGATGTGGGTCACGCATCTGTGCGCCTTTGTAGCCGCGAATGTTTTTCCAGGTGGGAGGGGGTATGGGGAGCATGATCCAGCACAAGAACCCCCAACTGCTTCTCAATCTTCCACACATGCGCGCGGATTTTCAGCGTGCTGGGGCAAAACTGGCTTAGGACGTCCAGGATGGCCCGGCTCAAGCGATGTCGGTCGCGCATCTGTGCGCCTTTGCAGCCGCGACTGTTTTACCACGTGGGAAGGGGTTCTGGGGAGCACGATCGAGCGCAAGAACCCCCGACCACTTCGCAATTTTCCACACATGCGCGCGGATTGTCAGCGTGCTGGGGCAAAACCGCTTAGGACGCCCGGGATGGCCTGGCTCAAGCGATGTCGGTCGCGCATCTGTGCGCCTTTGCAGCCAGGACTGTTTTGCCAGGTGGGAGGGGGTCTGGGGAGCACGATCGAGTGCAAGAACCCCTGACTGCTTTGCAATCTTCTACACATGCGCGCCGATTTTCAGCATGCTTGGGCAAAACTGGCTCGGGACGTTCAAGATGGCCAGGCTCAAGCGATGTCGGTCGCGCACCTGTGTTTGTTTACAGCCGTAACTGTTTTGCTAGGTGGAAGGGGGTATGGGGATCACGATCGAGCACAAGAACCCCCGACTGGTTCGCAATCTTCCACACATGCGCGCGGAAATTCAGTGCGCTGGGGCAAAACTGGTTCAGGACGTCCAGGATAGCCCGGCTCAAGCGATGCGGGTCGTGCATCTGTGCGCCTTTGCAGCCGCGAATGTTTTCCCAGCTGGGAGGGGGTATGGGGAGCATGATCCAGCGCAAGAACCCCCAACTGCTTCTCAATCTTCCACACATGCGCGCGGATTTTTAGCGTGCTGGGGCAAAACTGGCTTAGGACGTCCAGGATGGCCCGGCTCAAGCGATGTCAGTCGCGCATCTGTGCGCCTTTGCAGCCGCGACTGTTTTGCCACGTGGGAGGGGGTTTGGGGAGCACGATCGAGTACAAGAACCCCCAACCGCTTCGCAATCTTCCACACATGCGCGTGGATTTTCAGCGTGCTGGGGAAAAACTGGTTCAGGACGTCCAGGATAGCCCGGCTCAAGCGATGTGGGTCATGCATCTGTGCGCCTTTACAGCTGCGAATGTTTTCCCAGGTGGGAGGGGGTATGGGGAGCATGATCCAGCGCAAGAACCCCCAACTGCTTCTCAATCTTCCACACATGCCCGCGGATTTTCAGCGTGCTGGGGCAAAACCGGCTTAGGACGCCCGGGATGGCCCGACTCAAGCAATGTCGGTCGCGCATTTGTGCGCCTTTGCAGCCAGGACTGTTTTGCCAGGTGGGAGGGGGTATGGGGAGCACGATCGAGTGCAAGAACCCCCAACTGCTTTGCAATCTTCCACACATGAGCGCCGATTTTCAGCATGCTTGGGCAAAACTAGCTCAGGACGTCCAGGATGGCGAGGCTCAAGCGATGTCGGTCGCGCACCTGTGCGTGTTTACAACCGTGACTATTTTCCTAGGTGGAAGGGGGTATGGGGATCACGATCGAGCACAAGAACCCCCGACTGGTTCGCAAACTTCCACACATGCGCGCGGATTTTCAGCGTGCTGGGGCAAAACTGGTTCAGGACGTCCAGGATAGCCCGGCTCAAGCGATGTGGGTCGCGCATCTGTGCGCCTTTGCAGCCGCGAATGTTTTCCCAGGTGGGAGGGGGTATGGGGAGCATGATCCAGCGCAAGAACCCCAAACTGCTTCTCAATCTTCCACACATGCGCGCGGATTTTCATCGTGCTGGGGCAAAACTGGCTTAGGACGTCCAGGATGGCCCGGCTCAAGCGATGTCGGTCGCGCATCTGTGCGCCTTTGGAGCCGCGACTGTTTTGCCACGTGGGAGGGGGTCTGGGGAGCATGATCGAGCGCAAGAACCCCCAACTGCTTCGCATTCTTCCACACATGCGCGCGGATTTTGAGCGTGCTGGAGCAAAACTCGCTTAGGACGTCCAGGATGGCCCGGCTCAAGCGATGTCGGTCGTGCATCCGTGCGCCTTTGCAGCCGCGACTGTTTTGCCACGTCGGAGGGGGTCTGGGGAGCACGATCGAGCGCAAGAACCCCCAACTGCTTCGCATTCTTCCACACATGCGCGCGGATTTTCAGCTTTCTGGGGCAAAACCAGCTTAGGTCGTCCGGGTTCGCCCGGCTCAAGCGATGTCGGTCGCGCATCTGTGCGCCTTTGCAGCCGCGAATGTTTTCCCAGGTGGGAGGGGGTATGGGGAGCATGATCCAGCGCAAGAACCCCCAACTGCTTCTCAATCTTCCACACATGCGCACCGATTTTCAGCGTGCTGGGGCAAAACTGGCTTAGGACGTCAAGGATGGCCCGGGTCAAGCGATGTCGGTCGCGCATCTGTGCGCCTTTGCAGCCGCGACTGTTTTGACATTTGGGAGGGGGTCTGGGGAGCACAATTGAGCGCAAGAACCCCCGATTGCTTCGCAATTTTCCACACATGCGCGCGGATTTTCAGCGTGCTGAGGCAAAACCGGGCCATACTGGGCGTCCTAAGCCGGTTTTGCCCTAGCACGCTAAAAATCCGCGCGCATGTGTGGAAGATTGCGAAGCAGTCGGGGGTTGTTGCGCTCGATCGTGCTCCCCAGACCCCCTCCCACGTGGCAAAACAGTCGCGGCTGCAAAGGCGCACAGATGCGCGACCGACATCGCTTGAGCTTGGCCATCCTAGACGTCCTAAGCCAGTTTTGCCCCAGCACGCTGAAAATCCGCGCGCATGGGTGGAAGATTGCGAAGCAGTTCGGGGTTCTTGCGCTCGATCATGCTCCCCAGACCCCCTCCTACGTGGCAAGACAGTCGCGGCTGCAAAAGCGCACAGATGCGCGATCGACATCGCTTGAGCCAGGCCATCCTGGACGTCCTAAGCCAGTTTTGCCCCAGCACGCTGAAAATCCGCGAGCATGTGTGGAATATTGAGAAGCAGTTGGGGGTTCTTGCGCTGGATCATGCTCCCCATACCCCCTCCCACCCGATGCATGGACATTCGCGGCTGCAAAGGCGCACAGATGCGCGACCCACATCGCTTGAGCCGGGCTATCCTGGACGTCCTGAACCAGATTAGCCCCAGCGCGCTGAAAATCCGCGCGCATGTGTGGAAAATTGCGAACTAGTCGGGGATTCTTATGCTCGATCGTGATCCCCATACCCCCTTTCACCTAGCAAAACAGTTACTGCTGTAAAACAACATCGCTTGAGCATGGCCATCCTGGATGTCCCGAGCCAATTTCGGCCAAGCATGCTGAAAATCAGCGTGCATGTGTGGAAGATTGCGAAGCAGTCAGGGGTTCTTGCACTCGATCGTGCTCCCCATGCCCCCTCCCACCTGGCAAAACAGTCCTGGCTGCAAAGGCGCACAGATGCGCGACCGACATCCTTTGAGCCGGGCCATCTCGGGCGTCCTAAGTTGGTTTTGCCCCAGCACACTGAAAATCCCCGCGCATGTGTGGAAGATTGCGAAGCAGTCGGGGTTTCTTGCGCTCGATCGTGCTCCCCAGACCCCCTCCCAAATGGCAAAACAGGCGCGGCTGCAAAGGCGCACAGATGCGCGACCGACATCGCTTGAGCCGGGCCAACCCGGGCGACCTAAGCTAGTTTTGCCCCAGCACGCTGAAAATCCGCGCGCATGTGTGGAAGATTGCGAAGCCCTCGGGGGTTCTTCTGCTCTATCGTGATCCCCAGACCCCCTCCCACGTCACAAAACAGACGCGGCTGCAAAGTCGCACAGATGCGCTACGGACATCGCTTGAGCCGGGCCATCCTGGACGTCCTAAGCCAATTTTGCCCGAGCACGCTGAAAATCCGCGCGCATGTGTGAAAAAATGCGAAGCAGTTGGGGGTTCTTCTGCTCGATCGTGCTCCTCATACCCCCTCCCACGTGACAAAGCAGTCGCGGCTGCAAAGGCGCACAGATGCGTGACCGACATCGCTTGAGCCGGGCCATCCTGGACGTCCTAAGCCAGTTTTGCCCCAGCACGCTCAAAATCCGCGCGCATGTGTGGAAGATTGCGAAGCACTTGGGGGTTCTTGCGCTCGATCGTGCTACCCAGACCCCCTCCTACATGGCAAACAGTCGCGGCTCCAAAGGCGCACAGATGCGCGACCGACATTGCTTGAGCCGGGCCATCCTGGACGTCCTAAGCCAGTTTTGCCCCAGCACGCTGAAAATCCGCGCGCATGTGTGGAAGATTGAGAAGCATTTGGGGGTTCTTGCGCTGGATCATGCTCCCCATATCCCCTCCCACCTGGGAAAACATTCGCGGCTGCAAAGGCGCACAGATGCACGACCCACATCGCTTGAGCCGGGCTATCCTGGACGTCGTGAACCAGTTTTGCCCCAGCACGCTGAAAATCCGCGCGCATGTGTGGAAGATTGAGAAGCAGTTGGGGGTTCTTGCGCTCGATCGTGCTCCCCACACCCCCTTCCCACGTGGCAAAGCAGTCGCGGCTGGAAAGGCACACAGATGCGCGACCGACATCGCTTGACCCGGGCCATCCTGGACGTCCTAAGCCAGTTTTGCCCCAGCACGCTGAAAATCGGTGCGCATGTGTGGAAGATTGAGAAGCAGTTGGGGGTTCTTGCGCTGGATCATGCTCCCCATACCCATTCCCACATGGGAAAACATTCGTGGCCGCAAAGGCGCACAGATGCACGACCCACATCGCTTGAGCCAGGCTATCCTGGACGTCTTGAACCAGTTTTGCCCCACAGCGCTGAAAATTCGCGCGCATGTGTGGAAGATTGCGAACCAGTGGGGGGTTCTTGTGCTCGATCGTGATCCCCATACCCCCTTCCACCTAGCAATACAGTTACGGCTGTAAACACCCACAAGTGCGCGGATGACATCGCTTGAGCCTGGCCATCCTGGACGTTCCGAGACAGTTTTGCCCAAGCATGCTGAAAATCGGCGCACATCTGTGGAAGATTGCGAAGCAGTCAGGGGTTCTTGCACTTGATCGTGCTCCCCATACCCCCTCCCACCTGGCAAAACAGTCCTGGCTGCAAAGGCGCACAGATGCGCGACCGACATCGCTTGAGCCGGGCCATCCCGGGCGTCCAAAGCGGCTTTGCCCCAACACGCTGACAATCCGCGCGCATGTGTGGAAAATTGCGAAGTGGTCGGGGGTTCTTGCGCTCGATCGTGCTCCCCAGAGCCCCTCCCACGTGGCAAAACAGTCGCGGCTGCAAAGGCGCACAGATGCGCGACCGACATCGCTTGAGCCGGGCCAACCCGGGCGACCTAAGCTAGTTTTGCCCCAGCACGCTGAAAATCCGCGCGCATGTGTGGAAGATTGCGAAGCCGTCGGGGGTTCTTCTGCTCGATCGTGATCCCCAGACCCCCTCCCACGTGGCAAAACAGTCGCGGCTGCAAAGGCGCACAGATGCGCAACCGACATCGCTTGAGCCGGGCCATCCTGGACGTCCTGAACCAGTTTTGCCCCAGCACGCTGAAAATCCGCGCGCATGTGTTGAAGATTGCGAACTAGTCGGGGATTCTTATGCTCGATCGTGATCCCCATACCCCCTTCCACCTAGCAACAATCACGGCTGTAAACACGCATAGGTGCGCGACCGACATCGCTTGAGCCTGGCCATCCTGGACGTCCCGAGCCAGTTTTGCCCAAGCATGCTGAAAATCGGCGCGCATGTGTGGAAGATTGCGAAGCAGTCAGCGGTTCTTGCACTCGATCATGCTCCCCATACCCCCTCCCGCCTGGCAAAACAGTCCTGGCTGCAAAGGCGCACAGATGCGCGACCGACATCGCTTGACCCGGGCCATCCCGGGCGGTAAGCCGGTTTTGCCCCAGCGCGCTGAAAATCTGCGCGCATGTGTGGAAGATTGCGAAGCCGTCGGGGGTTCTTCTGCTCGATCGTGATCCCCAGACCCCCTCCCACGTGGCAAAATAGTCGCGGCTGCAAAGGCGCACAGATGCACGACCGACATCGCTCGAGCCGGGCCATCCTGGACGTCCTAAGCCAGTTTTGCCCCAGCACGCTGAAAATCCACGCGCATGTGTGGAAGATTGCGAAGCAGTTGGGGGCTCTTGCGCTCGATCGTGCTCCCCAGACCCCCTTCCCACGTGGCTAAAGAGCCCTGGCTGCAAAGGCGCAGAGATGGGCGACCGACATCGCTTGAGCCGGGCCATCCCGGGCGTCCTAAGCGGTTTTGCCCTAGCACGCTGACAATCCGCGCGCATGTGTGGAAAATTGCGAAGCAGTCGGGGGTTCTTGCTCTCGATCTTGCTCCCCAGACCCCCTCCCACGTGGCAAAACAGTCGCGGCTGCAAATGCGCACAGATGCACGACCCACATCGCTTGAGCCGGGCCAACCCGGGCGACCTAAGCTAGTTTTGCCCCAGCACGCTGAAAATCCGCGCGCATGTGTGGAAGATTGCGAAGCCGTCGGGGGTTCTTGTGCTTGATCGTGATCCCCTGACCCCCTCCCACGTGGCAAAACAGTCGCGGCTCCAAAGGTGCAAAGATGCGCGACCGACATCGCTTGAGCCGGGCCATCCTGGACGTCCTAAGCCAGTTTTGCCCCAGCACGTTGAAAATCCGCGCGCATGTGTGGAAGATTGCGAAGCAGTTGGGGGTTCTTGCGCTCGATCGTGCTCCCCAGACCCCCTTCCCACATGGCAAAACAGTCGCGGCTGCAAAGGCGCACAGATGCGCGACCGACATCGCTTGAGCCAAGCCATCCTGGACGTCCTGAACCAGTTTTGCCCCAGAGCGCTGAAAATTGGCGCGCATGTGTTGAAGATTGCGAGCTAGTCGGAGATTCTTGTGCTCGATCGTGATCCCCATACCCCCTCCCACCTGGCAAAACAGTCCTGGTTGTAAAGGCGCACAGATGCGCGACCGACATCGCTTCAGCCGTGCCATCCCGGGCGGTAAGCCGGTTTTGCCCCAGCACGCTGAAAATCCGCGCGCATGTGTGGAAGATTGCGAAGCAGTCGGGGGTTCTTGCGCTCGATCGTGCTCCCCAGACCCCCTCCAACGTGGCAAAACAGTCGCGGCTGCAAAGGCGCACAGATGCGCGATCGACATCGCTTGAGCTGGGCCAACCCGGGTGACCTAAGCTAGTTTTGCCCCTGCACGCTGAAAATCTGCGCGCATGTGTGGAAAATTGCGAAGCCGTCGGGGGTTCTTCTGCTCGATCGTGATCCCTAGACCCCCTCCCACGTGGCGAAATAGTCGCGGCTGCAAAGGCGCACAGATGCGCGACCGACATCGCTTGAGCTGGGCCATCGTGGACGTCCTAAGCCAGTTTCGCCCTAGCACACTGAAAATCCGCGCGCATGTGTGGAAGATTGCGAAGCAGTCGGGGTTTCTTGCGCTCGATCGTGCTCCCCAGACCCCCTTCCCACGTGGCAAAATATTCGCGGCTCCAAAGGCGCACAGATGCGCGACCAACATCGCTTGAGCTTGGCCATCCTGGACGTCCTAAGCTAGTTTTGCCCCAGCACGCTGAAAATCCGCGCGCATGTGTGGAAGATTGAGAAGCAGCTGGGGGTTCTTGCGTTGGATCATGCTCCCCATACCCCCTCCCACCTGGGAAAACATACGCAGCTGCAAAGGCGCACAGATGCGCGACCCACATCGTTTGAGCCGGGCCATCCCGGGCGTCCTAAGCGGTTTTGCCCCAGCACGTTGACAATCCGCGCGCATGTGTGGAAAATTGCGAAGCAGTCGGGGGTTCTTGCGCTCGATCGTGCTCCCCAGAATCCCTCCCACGTGGCAAAACAGTCGCGCCTGCAAAGGCGCACAGATGCGCGACCGACATCGCTTGAGCCGGGCCAACCCGGGCGACCTAAGCCAGTTTTGCCCCAGCACGCTGAAAATCCGCGCGCATGTGTGGAAGATTGCGAAGCAGTTGGGGGTTCTTGTGCTCGATCGTGCTCCCCAGACCCCCTTCCTACGTGGCAAAATAGTCGCAGCTGCAAAGGCGCACAGATGCGCGACCGACATCGCTTGAGCTGGGCCACCCTGGACGTCCTGAACCAGTTTTGCCCCAGCGCGCTGAAAATCCGCGCGCATGTGTTGAAGATTGCGAACTAGTGTCAGATTTATATGACATAGCTACTGTAGGCTATAGTGGGGTAGCACATATGGGGTACAGTTTTCTAGGGTTTGCTTTTGTACCCACTTTCCCTTAGTCAATTCATTCCTCGTTATTTAACATGGTATAGAGCGGGTTCCCTCGTGGGAACGCTTCCTAGGGCCCACCAATCGAAATTTTTTTCCTGCCCGGAGCGCGCTTCGCTCCTGCCCGAGTCGCGCCCCGCGTGCCCTCCCTACCGTCGCGCCCTCTCTAGGCCCCGTACGGCCCCTTCGCGTCGCCCTTAGCGGCCCCTCTGACGGCCCCTCGTGCCGCCATTACGGCCCCTCGCGCCGCCCTTCCGGCCCCTCGCGCCGCCCTTACGGCCCCCTACGGCCCGTAGCCGCCCTTCGCGGCCCCTCGCGTCGCCCTTCACGGCCCGTCGCCGCCCTCCGCGGCCACTCGCGGCCCCTTCGCGGCCGGTCGCCGCCCTCCGCGGCCACTCGCGGCCCCTTCACGGCCGGTCGCCGCCCTCCGCGGCCCCTCGAGCCGCCCTTCACGGCCCGTCGCCGCCCTCCGCGGCCACTCCCGGCCCCTTCACGGCCGGTCGCCGCCCTCTGCGGCCCCTCGTGCCGCCCTTCACGGCCCGTCCGCCGCCCTTCGCGGCCTCTCTCGGCCCGCCGTCGCCGCCTCTACAGCAGCAGCAGCTGCAGTCGCTACAGCGACCGCGGCCGCAGTCCCAGCAGCAGCAGCATCCGCCGCCCCTGCAGCAGCACCCGCCGCCACTGCAACCGCGGCCGCCGCCGTCCCTACAGGAGCGGCCGCCGCCGGCCCTGCAGCAGCAACTGCCGCCGCCGCTGCAGCAGCGGCCGCCGCCGTCCTGTGAGCAACAGCCGCCGCTGCCCCTGCAGCAGCCGAGCCGCCCGAGCCGCCGAACCGCCCGAGCCGCCCGCGCCGCCCGAGCCACCGAACCGCCCGAGCCGCCGAGCCGCCCGAGCCGCCCGAGTCGCCCGAGCCGCCGAGCCACCCGAGCCGCCGAGTCGCTGAGCTGCCGACCTGCTGGTGCTGCCGAGCCGCCGAGCCGTCCGAGCCGCCCTGTCCTCTACACTCGGTCCGTCTCGCCTGCCCGGTAAGAGCAGCACCTCTACTACTGCGCTGCCCTTAGCCTACTGCTCGTGCTGCTAGTCTACTGCTGTCATGGCTACCCCCAGTGTCCTCGCTTTTGACGCTGAGGGTCGGGCCATTGACTTTGACGTCTGGGTAGATGACCTGCAGCTTTTCCTACAGTGCGATAGGGCAGACGCTCTCTCCCTCTTTGATCTCACTTCTGGTGCCTCCCCTGCCCCCGCTGCTGATGCTGACGCCACTGTTCGCTCACAGTGGGCCACACGCGATGCTGCTGCACGTCTTGCTGTGCGTCGCCACTTGCCTACCTCTGAGCGTGCGCACTTTAGCCAGTACAAGAGTGCTCACACCTTGTACGACGCTGTAGTTGCGCGCTATTCCTCCCCTGCCACTGCTGCACTGAGCCGCCTCATGCTACCGTACCTCTTCCCTGACCTTGCTGCCTTTCCCACAGTCGCTGACCTCATTACGCACCTCCGCACTAGTGACACTCGCTACCGCGCTGCGCTTCCTGCTGAGTTCTGCGCCAAGAACCCCCCCCCCATGTACATCACCCTCTACTACATAGTCACCCGGCTCCCTGACTCCCTTCGCGTAGTCAGGGACCACTTCCTCTCAGTTTTCCCCACCACTCTCACCGTTGACCTCCTCGAGAAGGCCCTCCTAGCAGCAGAGAAGAGCATAGTCGTTGTAGGAGCCTCTCGTGGTGACCCTCGCACCCCCGTCTTTGAGGGGTGTTCCCCCTCCCCCCTTTTGCCCTCTGTTGCCTCTGCTGCTGCGGCCGACCTCGTTGGTTTCGAGTCGGTCAGCGCTGCGTCTGCCCCGAGCGGGAAACGCCGCACCGGCAAGGGCAAGGGGGGCAAGGGTGCTGGAGGGGCTGGCGGGGGTGGCGGAGGTGGCGGTGGCGGCAGTGGAGGGGGTGGGGGTGGTGGTGGGAGTGGTGGCGGGGGTGGAGGTGTCGGTGGCGGCAGTGGAGGCGGAGGCGGCGGCGGCGGTGGCGGTGGGAGCGGAGGTGGCGGAGGTGGCGGCGGTGGAGGAGGCGGCGGCGGAGGAGGTGGAGCTGGTCGGGGTGGCGCTGCACAGAGGGTCGGCTCCGGTGGTGGTCAGCGCCAGCAGCAGCAGCAGCAGCGGCAGCAGCGCACTCGTGACATCCCCCCCCCTCAGCAGCTCCGTGAGTGGTACGCTGCACGCCAGCGGGGTGGGGGTACTGGTCCGTGCACCTACGTCCTACGCACCGGCGACCGCGCGGGTGAGCAGTGCGGGGGTACGCACTCCACCCAGCGCTGCTTTGGCCGCCTAACGGACGCTTGGTGTCACCAGTTCCCTGAGGCCACTGAGATCCCTCGCTGGGGCGAGCTGTCTAGGGCGGGTGTAGCTGTCTTTGACCTTGACTTTGATGCTATTCTTGCTGCCATGTATGCTGTGACTATTAGTGATGAGGGTGACTGTTACCGGTGTTTTCCGCCCGACCCGGGCATTGAGACTGCTGCTCTAGGTACTGGTGAGGCTGCTGCTCTAGGTGCTAGTGAGGCTGCTGCTCTAGGTGCTCGTGCGTCTGCTCCCTCAGGTGCTGGTGAGTCTGCTCTCTCAGGTACTGCGTCGGCTTCGGCCTCCCACACCTTCACCCTTGACTCGGGGGCTTCTCGCTCCTTCTTTCGAGACCGCACCACACTCACGCCGCTTGGCCGGCCAGTTGCAGTCTCTCTGGCAGACCCCTCTGGGGGTCCTGTCCTTGCTCACTTCTCCACTGTCCTCCCGTGTCCGGCGGCCCCCTCTGGCACCCTGTCTGGTCTTTACCTCCCCTCGTTCTCTACGAACTTGGTGAGTGGTGCTGACCTACAGGATGCGGGGGTTCACCAGTTCACTCCTGCGAGTCAGCGGGTGACCCACTGCACGGACGCTCGGACAGGCCGACACCTGGCCACGTTTACACGTCGGCCGGGGTCGAGCCTGTACACACTGACCACTGCGTCTCCTCCAGTCACTGCGTCTGGTCAGGTAGCTGCGTCGGGTCAGGTGTTTGCTGCAGCGTCCAGGTCTGGTCCTGAGTCTGCCCCCTGTTCGTGTCGCCTTCTGTCTCACGAGACTCTCCTCTGGCACCACCGCCTTGGTCACCCCTCCCTGCTTCGTCTCCAAGGCATGGCCTCCCGTGTCCTTGTCTCTGGTCTTCCCCGGTTCCTCCCTCCCCTTCCTCCGGGGCCTGGCCCTACCTGCGTCCCCTGTGTCGAGGGGCGGCAGCGGGCTGCCCCTCACTCCTCCCAGTTTTCTCCGATAGAGGCCCCGCTGCAGACGCTTCACATGGACGTGTGGGGCCCGGCCCGCGTCCTTGGACAGGGTCACGAGCGCTACTTCCTGCTGGTGGTTGACGACTACTCGCGTTACACCACAGTCTTCCCCTTGCGCAGCAAGGGTGATGTCACTGAGGTGTTGATCGACTGGATCCGCCCAGCTCGTCTCCAGCTCAGGCAGAGCTTCGGCTCGGACTTTCCTGTTCTGCGTCTGCACTCTGACAGAGGTGGAGAGTTCTCCTCTGGCCTTCTGCGAGCCTACTGTCGTGCACGAGGCATCCGCCAGACCTTCACGCTTCCGGACTCTCCACAGCAAAATGGGATTGCTGAGCGCCGCATTGGCATGGTCATGGACGTCGCCCGTACGTCCATGATGCATGCGGCTGCCCCCCATTTTCTGTGGCCGTTTGCGGTTCGGTACGCGGCGCATCAGATCAACCTTCACCCCAGGGTCTCCATGCCGGAGACCTCTCCAGCTTTGCTGTGGACGGGGAAGGTTGGCGATGCGTCTGCGTTCCGTGTCTGGGGATCTCGGGCGTTTGTCCGCGACTTGTCTGCGGACAAGCTGTCCCCTCGTGCTGCTCCTTGCGTCTTCCTTGGCTTCCCCCCTGACGCGCCAGGGTGGCAGTTCTACCACCCCACCTCTCGCCGTGGTCTGTCCTCCCAGGACGTCACGTTTGACGAGTCGGTCCCCTACTACCGCCTCTTCCCCTACCGCACTCCGTCCCTCCCCCCGCCACCGCTCTTCCTTGTGCCAGGTCCCCCCCCGGTAGACCCCCTCCCCCCTCAGGGTCCTGCCCCTTCATGTGTGTCCCAGGTAGACGCAGTCGAGCCTGTCGAGGTTACTGGTGACTCTGGTGCTGCTGAGGGTGCTGAGCCTGGGGGTGCTGACTCTGGGGGTGCTGAGCGTGTGGGTGCTACGCCTGGGGGTGCTGAGCCTGAGGGTGCTACTACTGGGGGTCCTGAGCCTGGGGGTGCTGAGCCTGGGGGTGCTACTACTGGGGGTGCTGAGCCTGGGGGTGCTGAGCCTGGGGGTGCTACGCCTGGGGGTGCTGAGCCTTGGGGTGCTACGCCTCGAGGTGCTGAGCCTGGGGGTGCGGAGCCTGAGGGAGCTGGGCCTGCTCGTGTGGCGTCTGGCGGTGCTGAGCCTGGAGGTTCTCCGGGTGCTTCGTCTCGGCGGGAGCCACTCTATCCACAGGAGCTGCGCGAGTGGTTTGCCCGGCGCTGGAGGCATGCTGCTGGAGCTGGAGGTTCTTCGGCTGCTGAGGGTACTGGTGCCGCGGGTCCCGGAGCTGCTCGTACTGGGAGTACTGGAGCTGCTGGGCCTGCGGGTACGACTGGAGCTGGAGCTGCTGAGGGTGTTGGCGCTGAGGCTGCTGCTGTCGGTCCTGGAGGCGGTCCTGCTGGGGGTGCTACTGGTGCTGCTGGAGGTACTGGAGCTGGAGGTGCTGCTGGCGCTGGTGCTGCCGCTGGGGGTACTGGTGCTGTCCCTGCTGTGTCTGGAGTCGCCGCGCGGCCTCGGCCGTACTTCGTTCTACTCCTTCAGCAGGTTCTTGGTCTCCCGCCTTCTACTGGTCCTCCTCCTCCCTTAGAGTGTCCACAGCCTGTCCCGTCACAGTTACAGTTACAGCCGGCCTCCCCACTGCCCGCTCCTTCTCCCTACACTGGTCCTACTGGAGGCCTTGCTGAGCGCCATGAGCCTGCGTCTCGCCCTGCGTCGCCTGTCCGTGCTGCTCGCACTAGTGGTCGTGGTTCGCGTCAGCGTCCTCCTCCTGTCCCTGGCATGCACCGGATGTCTCTGCGTCCGTCCACTGCTCCTCTGCGTGCCCCTTTGCCTTCTCCTCCTGAGTCCTCTCTTCCTGCTCTTCCTGACCCGGAGTCGGACTCTCTTCGTGCTGCCAGTCCTACTGTCACGCGTCTCCTTGCTACTATTGTCACTGACCCTTCCTTTGAGTCCACTGCTGCGTCTGCACTAGTTACTGAGCTCGTCGACTTTGCTGCTCGCTGTCGTCTAGACTACGCTGCTAGTCTTGTTGCTGAGTCTGAGTCTGTCTGTCCTCCGTCCGTCGGGGGTGAGTGTGCCCTTGGCACGGACGTCCTTGAGGACAGGCAGGAGGAGTTCCAGTGTTTGGCTGCTGCTTCACCTCATCTCGTGTCCGTACTGCTTACCCCTGAGGGAGACCCGGATGCACTTGACATCCCGACTCCGCGCTCTTACGCGGAGGCGATAGAGGGTCCCTACTCCTCTCAGTGGCAGGCAGCTATGGACGCAGAGATGGCTTCCTGGAAGTCCACAGGCACCTACGTTGACGAGGTTCCCCCGCCTGGGGCGAACATCGTCAGTGGCATGTGGATTTTCAGGGTGAAGCGGCCGCCGGGTTCTCCGCCTGTCTTCAAGGCGCGTTACGTGGCTCGTGGCTTCAGTCAGCGGCAGGGAGTTGACTACTTTCAGACCTTCTCTCCCACCCCGAAGATGACCACTCTTCGGGTACTGCTGCACATAGCTGCTCACCGCGACTACGAGCTGCACTCTCTTGACTTCAGCACTGCTTTCTTGCAGGGCAGCCTGCACGAGGAGATCTGGCTGCGTCGCCCACCTGGCTTCACTGGGTCCTTTCCTCCTGGCACCCAGTGGAGCCTCCGGCGGCCAGTCTACGGTCTCCGCCAGGCACCGCGTGAGTGGCACGACACACTGAGGACTACACTTGTGGCTCTTGGGTTTGCTCCCTCTACTGCCGACCCATCGCTGTTTCTGCGCACCGACACTTCTTTGCCGCCGTTCTACATCCTCGTGTACGTCGACGACTTGGTCTTCGCCACAGCTGACACTGCTGGACTCGCCCACGTGAAGTCCGAGCTGCAGAAGAGACACACGTGCACAGACCTGGGTGAACTGCGCAGCTACCTTGGCTTGCAGATCACCCGGGACAGAGCACGCCGCACCATTACCCTGACTCAGTCACACATGGTGCAGCAGGTCCTTCAGCGCTTCGGCTTCACGTACTCCTCGCCTCAGGCCACTCCTCTGCCTACTCGCCACTCGCTCTCAGCTCTGCCTTCGGATGAGTCCGTAGAGTCGAGTGGCCCGTACCCAGAGCTTGTTGGCTGCCTCATGTACCTGATGACCTGCACACGACCTGACCTTGCATACCCTCTTAGCATTCTTGCACGCTATGTTGCTCCTGGGAGACACAGACCGGAGCACATGGCTGCAGCGAAGAGGGTGTTGCGCTACTTGTGCAGTACGTCGGGCATGGGGCTTGTGCTTGGAGGGCAGAGTCCAGTGGTCCTCACTGGGCACGCAGACGCTTCTTGGGCTGACGACCAGGCTACGCAGCGGTCGTCACAGGGTTACACCTTCAGCCTTGGTTCCGGCTCTGTTTCGTGGCGGGCTACCCGCTCGTCTTCTGTTCTCGGCTCCAGTTGTGAGGCTAAGATCTACGCCGGTGCCATGGCTGCACAGGAGCTTCGCTGGCTCACCTACCTGCTGACTGACCTCGGAGAGCCGCCTCGTTCTCCTCCAGTGCTGTACGTAGACAACAAGGCCATGCTGGCCTTGTGTCGAGAGCAGAGACTGGAGCACAGAACGAAGCACATTGCTCTCCGCTACTTCCTTGCTCGTGAGCTACAGCAGCGTGGTCAGCTGCGGCTTGCGTACGTGGCCTCTCAGGCCAACACTGCTGATATCTTCACCAAGGCACTCCCGCCTTGTGATCATCAGCGCTTCTGTACTCAGCTGGGTCTTGTGCCTACCTTGCCTCACTTGCTCACCCCTTGACCTTGTTTGTACTGTTGCATATATATATACACCTGCTCTTGCTTGTCTAGCCTTATATATATATGCAATCCTGCATGTGAACTGGCCTTATGGCCTTGAACTTGTGCTCGGAATGTGTGGTGACTTTGTGATCCACCCTGAGCTTGCTTTGCTTTGCTTGACTGGTCTTGTGACCCCTTGTTCTCCCCCACTTTGCCTATGGGGGTGTGTCAGATTTATATGACATAGCTACTGTAGGCTATAGTGGGGTAGCACATATGGGGTACAGTTTTCTAGGGTTTGCTTTTGTACCCACTTTCCCTTAGTCAATTCATTCCTCGTTTTTTAACAACTAGTCGGGGGTTCTTGTGCTCGATCATGATCCCCATACCCCCTTCCACCTAGCAACAGTCACGGCTGTAAACACGCACAGGTGCGCGACCGACATCGCTTGAGCCTGGCCATCCTGGACGTCCCGAGCCAGTTTTGCCCAAGCATGCTGAAAATCGGCGCGTATGTGTGGAAGATTGCGAAGCAGTCAGGGGTTCTTGCACTCAATCGTGCTCCCCATACCCCCTCCCACCTGGCAAAACAGTCCTGGCTGCAAAGGCGCACAGATGCGCGACCGACATCGCTTGAGCCGGGCCATCCCGCGCGGTAAGCCGGTTTTGCCCCAGCACGCTGAAAATCCGCGCGCATGTGTGGAAGATTGCGAAGCAGTCGGGGGTTCTTACGCTCGATCGTGCTCCCCAGACCCCCTCCCACGTGGCAAAACAGTCGCGGCTGCAAAGGCGCACAGATGCGCGACCGACATCGCTTGAGCCGAGCCAACCCGCGCGACCTAAGCTAGTTTTGCCACAGCACGCTGAAAATCTGCGCGCATGTGTGGAAGATTGCGAAGCCGTCGGGGGTTCTTCTGCTCGATCGTGATCCCCAGACCCCTTCCCACGTGGCAAAACAGTCGCGGCTGCAAAGGCGCACAGATGCGCAACCGACATCGCTCGAGCCGGGCCATCCTGGACGTCCTAAGCCAGTTTTGCCGCAGCACGCTGAAAATCCGCGCGCATGTGTGGAAGATTGCTAAGCAGTTGGGGGTTCTTCTGCTCGATCCTGATCCCCAGACCCCCTCCCACGTGTCAAAAGAGTCGCGGCTGCAAAGGCACACAGATGCGCGACCGACATCGCTCGAGCCGGGCCATCCTGGACGTCCTAAGCCAGTTTTGCCCCAGCACCCTGAAAATCCGCGCGCATGTGTGGAAGATTGAGAAGCAGTTGGGGGTCTTACGCTGGATCATGCTCCCCATACCCCCTCCCACCTGGGAAAACAGTCGCGGCTGCAAAGGCGCACAGATGCACGACCCACATCGCTTGAGCCGGGCTATCCTGGACGTCCTGAACCAGTTTTGCCCCAGCGCGCTGAAAATCCGCGCGCATGTGTGGAAGATTGCGAACCAGTCGGGGGTTCTTGTGCTCGATCGTGATCCCCATACCCCCTTCCACCTAGCAAAACAGTTACGGCTGTAAACAAATACAGGTGCGCGACCGACATCGCTTGAGCCTGGCCATCCTGACGTCCCGAGCCAGTTTTGCCCAAGCATGCTGAAAATCGGCGCGCATGTGTGGAAGATTGCGAAGCAGTCAGGGGTTCTTGCACTCGATCGTGCTCCCCATACCCCCTCCCACCTGGAAAAACAGTCCTGGCTGCAAAGGCGTACAGATGCGCGACCGTCATCGCTTGAGCCGGGCCATCCCGGGCGTCCTAAGCGGTTTTGCCCCAGCACGCTGACAATCCGCGCGCATGTGTGGAAAATTGCGAAGCAGTCGGGGGTTCTTGCGCTCGATCGTGCTCTTCAGAACCCCTCCAACGTGGCAAAACAGTCGCGGCTGCAAAGGCGCACAGATGCGCGACCGACATCGCTTGAGCCGGGCCAACCCGGGCGACCTAAGCTAGTTTTGCCCCAGCACGCTGAAAATCCGCGCGCATTTGTGGAAGATTGCGAAGCCGTCGGGGGTTCTTGTGCTCGATCCTGATCCCCAAACCCCCTCCCACCTGGGAAAGCATTCGCGGCTGCAAAGGCGCACAGATGCGCGACCCAAATCACTTGAGCCGGGCTATCCTGGACGTCCTGAACTAGTTTTGCCCCAGCACGCTGAAAATCGGCGCGCATGTGTGGAAGATTGCGAAGCAGTTGGGGGTTCTTGCGCTCGATCGTGCTCCCCAGATCCCCTCCCACGTGGCAAGACAGTCGCGGCTGAAAAGGTGCACAGATGCACGACCGACATCGCTTGAGCCGGGCCATCCTGGACGTCCTAAGCCAGTTTTGCCCCAGCACGCTGAAAATCCGCGCGCATGTGTGGAAGATTGAGAAGCAGTTGGGGGTTCTTGCGCTGGATCATGCTCCCCATACCTCCTCCCACCTGGGAAAACATTCGCAGCTGCTAAGGCGCACAGATGCACGACCCACATCGCTTGAGCCGGGCTATCCTGGACGTCCTGAACCAGTTTTGCCCCAGCACGCTGAAAATCCGCGCGCATGTGTGGAAGATTGCGAAGCAGTTGGGGGTTCTTGCGCTCGATCGTGCTCCCCAGACCCCATTCCACATGGCAAAACAGTCTCGGCTGCGAAGGCGCACAGATGCGCGACCGACATCGCTTGAGCCGGGCCATCCTGGACGTCCTAAGCCAGTTTTGCCCCAGCACGCTGAAAATCCGCACGCATGTGTGGAAGATTGAGAAGCAGTTGAGGGTTCTTGCGCTGGATCATGCTCCCCATACCCCCTCCCACCTGGGAAAATATTCGCGGCTGCAAAGGCGCACAGATGCACGACCCACATCGCTTGAGCCGGGCTATCCTGGACGTCCTGAACCAGATTTGCCCCAGCGCGCTGAAAATCCACGCGCATGTGTGGAAGATTGCGAACCAGTCGGGGGTTCTTGTGCTCGATCGCGACCGACATCGCTTGAGCCGGGCCATCCCGGGCGTCCTAAGCGGTTTTGCCCCAGCACGCTGACAATCCGCGCGCATGTTTGGAAAATTGCGAAGTAGTCGGGGGTTCTTGCGCTCGATCGTGCTCCCCAGACCCCCTCCCACGTGGCAAAACAGTCGCGGCTGCGAAGGCGCACAAATGCGCGACCGACATCGCTTGAGCCGGGCTAACCCGGGTGACATAAGCTAGTTTTGCCCCAGCACGCTGAAAGTCCGCGCGTATGTGTGGAAGATTGCGAAGCCGTTGAGGGTTCTTGTGCTCGATCATGATCCCCAGACACCCTCGCACGTGGCAAAGCAGTCGTGGCCGCAAAGGCGCACAGATGCGCGACCGACATCGCTTGATCCGGGCCATCCTGGACGTCCGAAGCCAGTTTTGCCCCAGCACGCTGAAAATCCGTGCGAATGTGTGGAAGATTGCGAAGCAGTTGGGGGTTCTTGCGCTCGATCGTGCTCCCCAGACCCCCTTCCCACGTGGCAAAACAGTCGCGGCCGCAAAGGCGCACAGATGCGCGACCGACATCGCTTGAGCCGGGCCATCCTGGACGTCCTTAGCCAGTTTTGCCCCAGCACGCTGAAAATCCGCGCGCATGTGTGGAAGATTGCGAAGCAGTTGAGGGTTCTTGCGCTGGATCATGCTCCCCATACCCCATCCCACCTGGGAAAATATTCGCGGCTGCAAAGGCGCACAGATGCACGACCCACATCGCTTGAGCCGGGCTATCCTGGACGTCCTGAACCAGATTTGCCCCAGCGCGCTGAAAATCCACGCGCATGTGTGGAAGATTGCGAACCAGTCGGGGGTTCTTGTGCTCGATCGCAACCGACATCGCTTGAGCCGGGCCATCTCGGGCGTCCTAAGCGGTTTTGCCCCAGCACGCTGACAATCCGCGCGCATGTGTGGAAAATTGCGAAGTAGTCGGGGGTTCTTGCGCTCGATCGCCCCCTCCCACGTGGCAAAACAGTCGCGGCTGCGAAGGCGCACAAATGCGCGACCGACATCGCTTGAGCCGGGCTAACCCGGGTGACATAAGCTAGTTTTGCCCCAGCACGCTGAAAGTCCGCGCGTATGTGTGGAAGATTGCGAAGCCGTTGAGGGTTCTTGTGCTCGATCATGATCCCCAGACACCCTCGCACGTGGCAAAACAGTCGCGGCCGCAAAGGCGCACAGATGCGCGACCGACATCGCTTGATCCGGGCCATCCTGGACGTCCGAAGCCAGTTTTGCCCCAGCACGCTGAAAATCCGCGCGAATGTGTGGAAGATTGCGAAGCAGTTGGGGGTTCTTGCGCTCGATCGTGCTCCCTAGACCCCCTTCCCACCTGGGAAAACATTCACGGCTGCAAAGGCGCACAGATGCGCGACCCACATCGCTTGAGCCGGGCTATCTTGGACGTCCTGAACCAGTTTTGCCCCAGCACGCTGAAAATCCGCACGCATGTGTGGAAGATTTCAAACCAGTCGGGGGTTCTTGTGCTCGATCGTGATCCCCATGTCAGATTTATATGACAGAGCTACTGTAGGCTATAGTGGGGTAGCACATATGGGGTACAGTTTTCTAGGGTTTGCATTTTGTACCCAACTTTCCCTTAGTCATTCTCATTCCTCGTTTCTTCTCATGGTATCGAGCAGGTTCCCTAGTGGGAACGATTCCTAGGGCCCACCACCACGAATTTTTTTTTTCTGCCCGGAGCGCGCTTCGCTCCGGCCCGAGTCGCGCCCTGTGTGCTCTCCCTACCGTCGCGCCCTCGCTAGGCCCTTCACGGCCCCGTCGCGTCGCCCTTAGCGGCCCCCTCACGGCTCGTCGCGCCGCCCCCTACGGCCCGTCGCGCCCGTCGCGTCGCCCTTACGGCCCCTCGCGCCGTCCCTTACGGCCCCTCGCGCGGCCCCTTACGCCCCTTACGGCCCCTCCCGCGGCCCCTCACGGCCCCCTACGGCTCGTCGCCGCCCTTCGCGGCCCCGCCACCTACCTGTGCGGCCCCGCCACCTACCTGTGCGGCCCCGCCACCTACCTGCGGCCCCGCCACCTACTAGCGGCCCCGCCACCTTTCTGCGGCCCGGCCACCTACCAGCGGCCCCGCCACCTACCCGCGGCCCCGCCACCTTCCTGTGCTGGCCCCGCCACCTACCTGCGGCCCCGCCACCTACCAGCGGCCCCGCCATCTACCTGCGGCCCCGCCACCTACTAGCGGCCCCGCCACCTACCTGCGGCCCCGCTGCCTCCTCTCAGTGGCCTCGCCGCCTCCTCCCAGCGGCCCCGGACGCCGCCCTCTCAGCGGCCCCGCCGCGCCGCCAAGCAGCCGAGCCGCCCAGCCGCCGAGCCGCCCAGCAGCCGAGTCGCCCAGAAGCCGAGCCGCCGAGCCGCCCAGCAGCCGAGCCGCCGAGCCGCCCAGCAGCCGAGCCGCCGAGCCGCCCAGCAGCCGAGCCGCCGAGCCGCCCTGCAGCCGAGCCGCCGAGCCGCCCAGCAGCCGAGCCGCCGAGCCGCCCTGCAGCCGAGCCACCCAAGCCGCCCTGTCCGGTAAGAGCAGCGCCTCTTTCACAGCACTGCCCTCACTCTACTGTTTGCGCTGCTAGTCTACTGCTGTCATGGCTACCCCTAGTGTCCTCGCTTTTGACGCTGAGGGTCGGGCCATTGACTTTGACATCTGGATAGATGACCTGCAGCTTTTCTTACAGTGCGACAGAGCAGACGGCCTCTCCCTCTTTGACCTCACTTCTGGTGCCTCCCCTGCCCCCGCTGCTGATGCTGACGCCACTGTTCGCTCACAGTGGGCCACGCGCGATGCCGCTGCACGTCTTGCTGTGCGTCGCCACCTGCCTACCTCTGAGCGTGCGCACTTTAGCCAGTACAAGAGTGCTCACACCTTGTACGACGCTGTAGTTGCGCGCTACTCCTCCCCTGCCACTGCTCCACTGAGCCGCCTCATGCTACCGTACCTCTTCCCTGACCTTGCTGCCTTTCCCACAGTCGCTGACCTCATTACGCACCTCCGCACTAGTGACACTCGCTACCGCGCTGCGCTTCCTGCTGAGTTCTGCGCCAAGAACCCCCCCCCCCATGTACATCACCCTCTACTACATAGTCACCCGGCTCCCTGACTCCCTTCGCGTAGTCAGGGACCACTTCCTCTCAGTTTGCCCCACCACTCTCACCGTTGACCTCCTCGAGAAGTCCCTCCTAGTTGCAGAGAAGAGCATAGTCGCTGTAGGAGCCTCTCGTGGTGACCCTCGCACCCCCATCTTTGAGGGGTGTTCCCCCTCCCCCCTTTTGCCCTCTGTTGCCTCTGCTGCTGCGGCCGACCTCGTTGGGCTTGAGTCGGTCGGTGCGGCGTCTACCCCTAGCGGGAGACGCCGCCCTGGCAAGGGCAAGGGGGGCAGGGGCACTGGAGGAGCTAGCGGGGGCGGTGGAGGCGGCGGTGGAGGCAGTGGAGGGGGTGGGGGTGGCGGTGGGGGTGGTGGTGGGGGTGGAGGTGCCGGTGGCGGCGGTGGAGGCGGAGGCGGCGGCGATGGTGGCGGTGGGAGCGGAGGTAGCGGCGGTGGAGGAGGCGGCGGCGGAGGAGGTGGAGCTGGTCGGGGTGGCGCTGCGCAGAGGGTCGGCTCTGGTGGTGGTCAGCGCCAGCAGCAGCAGCAGCAGCAGCAGCGCACTCGTGACATCCCCCCCCCTCAGCAGCTCCGTGAGTGGTACGCTGCACGCCAGCGGGGTGGGGGTACTGGTCCGTGCACCTACGTCCTCCGCACCGGCGACCGCGCGGGTGACCAGTGCGGGGGTGCGCACTCCACCCAGCGCTGCTTTGGCCGCCTGACGGACGCTTGGCGTCACCAGTTCCCTGAGGCCACTGAGATCCCCCGCTGGGGTGAGCTGTCTAGGGCGGGTGTCGCTGTCTTTGACCTTGACTTTGATGCTATTCTAGCTGCTATGTATACTGTGACTATTAGTGATGAGGGTGACTGTTACCGGTGTTTTCTGCCCGACCCGGGCATTGAGACTGCTGCTCTAGGTACTGGTGAGGCTGCTGCTCTAGGTGCTAGCGAGGCTGCTGCTCTAGGTGCGTCTGCTCCCTCAGGTGCTGGTGAGTCTGCTCTCTCAGGTTCTGCGTCGGCTTCGGCCTCCCACACCTTCACCCTTGACTCGGGGGCTTCTCGCTCCTTCTTTCGAGACCGCACCACACTCACGCCGCTTGGCCGGCCAGTTGCGGTCTCTCTGGCAGACCCCTCTGGGGGTCCTGTCCTTGCTCACTTCTCCACTGTCCTCCCGTGTCCGGCGGCCCCCTCTGGCACCCTGTCTGGTCTTTACCTCCCCTCGTTCTCTACGAACTTGGTGAGTGGTGCTGACCTACAGGATGCGGGGGTTCACCAGTTCACTCCTGCGAGTCAGCGGGTGACCCACTGCACGGACGCTCGGACTGGTCGACACCTGGCCACGTTTACACGTCGGCCGGGGTCGAGCCTGTACACACTGACCACTGCGTCTCCTCCAGTCACTGCGTCTGGTCAGGTAGCTGCGTCGGGTCAGGTGTTTGCTGCAGCGTCCAGGTCTGGTCCTGAGTCTGCCCCCTGTTCGTGTCGCCTTCTGTCTCACGAGACTCTCCTCTGGCACCACCGCCTTGGTCACCCCTCCCTGCTTCGTCTCCGAGGCATGGCCTCCCGTGTCCTTGTCTCTGGTCTTCCCCGGTCCCTCCCTCCCCTTCCTCCGGGGCCTGGCCCTACCTGCGTCCCCTGTGTCGAGGGGCGGCAGCGGGCTGCCCCTCACTCCTCCTAGTTTCCTCCGACAGAGAACCCGCTGCAGACGCTTCACATGGACGTGTGGGGCCCGGCCCGCGTCCGTGGACAGGGTCACGAGCGCTACTTCCTGCTGGTGGTTGACGACTACTCGCGTTACACCACAGTCTTCCCCTTGCGCAGCAAGGGTGATGTCACTGAGGTGTTGATCGACTGGATCCGCGCAGCTCGTCTCCAGCTCAGGCAGAGCTTCGGCTCGGACTTTCCTGTTCTGCGTCTGCACTCTGACAGAGGTGGAGAGTTCTCCTCTGGCCTTCTGCGAGCCTACTGTCGTGCACGAGGCATCCGCCAGACCTTCACGCTTCCGGACTCTCCACAGCAAAATGGGATTGCTGAGCGCCGCATTGGCATGGTCATGGACGTCGCCCGTACGTCCATGATGCATGCGGCTGCCCCCCATTTTCTGTGGCCGTTTGCGGTTCGGTACGCGGCGCATCAGATCAACCTTCACCCTAGGGTCTCCAGGCCGGAGACCTCCCCAGCTTTGCTGTGGACGGGGAAGGTTGACGATGCGTCTGCGTTCCGTGTCTGGGGATCTCGGGCGTTTGTCCGCGACTTGTCTGCGGACAAGCTGTCCCCTCGTGCTGCTCCTTGCGTCTTCCTTGGCTTCCCCCCTGACGCGCCAGGGTGGCAGTTCTACCACCCCACCTCTCGCCGTGTTCTGTCCTCCCAGGACGTCACGTTTGACGAGTCGGTCCCCTACTACCGCCTCTTCCCCTACCGCACTCCGTCCCTCCCCCCACCACCGCTCTTCCTTGTGCCAGGTCCCCCCCCGGTAGACCCCCTCCCCCCTCAGGGTCCTGCCCCTTCAGGTGTGTCCCAGGTAGACGCAGTCGAGCCTGTCGAGGTTACAGGTGACTCTGGTGCTGCTGAGGGTGCTGAGCCTGGGGGTGCTGAGCGTGTGGGTGCTACACCTGGGGGTGCTGAGCCTGAGGGTGCTACTACTGGGGGTGCTGAGCCTGGGGGTACTGAGCCTGGAGGTGCTACTACTGGGGGTGCTGAGCCTGGGGGTGCTGAGCCTGGGGGTGCTGAGCCTGGAGGTGCTGAGCCTGGGGGTGCGGAGCCTGAGGGAGCTGGCCTAAACCCTGGAGCTGGAGCTGCTGAGGGTGTTGACGCTGAGGCTACTGCTGTTGGTCCTGGAGGCGGTCCTGCTGGGGGTGCTCCTGGTGCTGCTGGAGGTACTGGAGCTGGAGGTGCTGCTGGCGGTGGTGCTGCCGCTGGTGGTACTAGTGCTGTCCCTGCTGTGTCTGGAGTCACCGCGCGGCCTCGGCCGTACTTCGTTCCGCTCCTTCAGCAGGTTCTTGGTCTCCCGCCTTCTACTGGTCCTCCTCCTCCCTTAGAGTGTCCACAGCCTGTCCTGTCACAGTTACAGTTACAGCCGGCCTCCCCACTGCCCGCTCCTTCTCCCTACACTGGTCCTACTGGAGGTCTTGCCGAGCGTCGTGAGCCTGCGTCGCGTCCTGCGTCGCCTGTCCGTACTGCTCGCGCTAGTGGTCGTGGTTCGCGTCAGCGTCCTCCTCCTGTCCCTGGCACGCACCGGATGTCTCTGCGTCCGTCCACTGCTCCTCTGCGTGCCCCTTTGCCTTCTCCTCCTGAGTCCTCTCTTCCTGCTCTTCCCGACCCAGAGTCGGACTCTCTTCGTGCTGCCAGTCCTACTGTCACGCGTCTCCTTGCTACTGTCGTCACTGACCCTTCCTTTGCGTCCACTGCTGCGTCTGCCCTAGTTGCTGAGCTCGTCGACTTTGCTGCTCGCTGTCGTCTAGACTACGCTGCTTGTCTTGTCGCTGAGTCTAAGTCTGTCTGTCCTCCGTCCGTCGGGGGTGAGTGTGCCCTTGGCACGGACGTCCTTGAGGACAGGCAGGAGGAGTTCCAGTGTTTGGCTGCTGCTTCACCTCATCTCGTGTCCGTACTGCTTACCCCTGAGGGAGACCCGGATGCACTTGACATCCCGACTCCGCGCTCTTACGCGGAGGCGATAGAGGGTGCCTACTCCTCTCAGTGGCAGGCAGTTATGGACACAGAGATGGCTTCCTGGAAGTCCACAGGCACCTACGTTGACGAGGTTCCCCCGCCTGGGGCGAACATCGTCAGTGGCATGTGGATTTTCAGGGTGAAGCGGCCGCCGGGTTCTCCGCCTGTCTTCAAGGCGCGTTACGTGGCTCGTGGCTTCAGTCAGCGGCAGGGAGTTGACTACTTTCAGACCTTCTCTCCCACCCCGAAGATGACCACTCTTCGGGTACTGCTGCACATAGCTGCTCACCGCGACTACGAGCTGCACTCTCTTGACTTCAGCACTGCTTTCTTGCAGGGCAGCCTGCACGAGGAGATCTGGCTGCGTCGCCCACCTGGCTTCACTGGGTCTTTTCCTCCTGGCACCCAGTGGAGCCTCCGGCGGCCAGTCTACGGTCTCCGCCAGGCATCGCGTGAGTGGCACGACACACTGAGGACTACACTTGCGGCTCTTGGGTTTGCTCCCTCTACTGCCGACCCGTCGCTGTTTCTGCGCACCGACACTTCTTTGCCGCCGTTCTACATCGTCGTGTACGTCGACGACTTGGTCTTTGCCACAGCTGACACTGCTGGACTCGCCCACGTGAAGTCCGAGCTGCAGAAGAGACACACGTGCACAGACCTGGGTGAACTGCGCAGCTACCTTGGCTTGCAGATCACCCGGGACAGAGCACGCCGCACCATTACCCTGACTCAGTCACACATGGTGCAGCAGGTCCTTCAGCGCTTCGGCTTCACGTACTCCTCGCCTCAGGCCACTCCTCTGCCTACTCGCCACTCGCTCTCAGCTCTGCCTTCGGATGAGTCCGTAGAGTCGAGTGGCCCGTACCCAGAGCTTGTTGGCTGCCTCATGTACCTGATGACCTGCACACGACCTGACCTTGCATACCCTCTTAGCATTCTCGCACGCTATGTTGCTCCTGGGAGACACAGACCGGAGCACATGGCTGCAGCGAAGAGGGTGTTGCGCTACTTGTGCAGTACGTCGGGCATGGGGCTTGTGCTTGGAGGGCAGAGTCCAGTGGTCCTCACTGGGCACGCAGACGCTTCTTGGGCTGACGACCAGGCTACGCAGCGGTCGTCACAGGGTTACACCTTCAGCCTTGGTTCCGGCTCTGTTTCGTGGCGGGCTACCCGCTCGTCTTCTGTTCTCGGCTCCAGTTGTGAGGCTGAGATCTACGCCGGGGCCATGGCTGCACAGGAGCTTCGCTGGCTCACCTACCTGCTGACTGACCTTGGAGATCCGCCTCGTTCTCCTCCAGTGCTGTACGTAGACAACAAGGCCATGCTGGCCTTGTGTCGAGAGCAGAGACTGGAGCACAGAACGAAGCACATTGCTCTCCGCTACTTCCTTGCTCGTGAGCTACAGCAGCGTGGTCAGCTGCGGCTTGCGTACGTGGCCTCTCAGGCCAACACTGCTGATATCTTCACCAAGGCACTTGCGCCTTGTGATCATCAGCGTTTCTGTACTCAGCTGGGCCTTGTGCCTACCTTGCCTCACTTGCTCACCCCTTGACCTTGTTTGTACTGTTGCATATATATATATACACCTGCTCTTGCTTGTCTAGCCTTATATATATATGTAATCTGGCATGTGAACTGGCCTTGTGGCCTTGAACTTGTGCTCGGAATGTGTGGTGACTTAGTGATCCACCCTGAGCTTGCTTTGCTTTGCTTGACTGGTCTTGTGACCCCTTGTTCTCCCCCACTTTGCCTATGGGGGTGTGTCAGATTTATATGACAGAGCTACTGTAGGCTATAGTGGGGTAGCACATATGGGGTACAGTTTTCTAGGGTTTGCATTTTGTACCCAACTTTCCCTTAGTCATTCTCATTCCTCGTTTCTTCTCACCCCATACCCCCTTCCACCTAGCAAAATAGTCACGGCTGTAAATAGGCACAGGTGCGCGACCGACATCGCTTGAGCCTGGCCATCCTGGACGTCCCGAGCCATATTTGCTCAAGCATGCTGAAAATCTGTGCGCATATGTGGAAGATTGCGAAGCAGTCAAGGGTTCTTGCACTCAATCGTGCTCCCCATACCCCCTCCCACCTGGCAAAACAGTCTTGGCTGCAAAGGCGCACAAATGCGCGACCGACATCGCTTGAGCCGGGCCATCCCGGGCGTCCTAAGCCGGTTTTGCCCCAGCACGCTGAAAATCCGCGCGCATGTGTGGAAGATTGCGAGGGTTCTTGCGCTTGATCGTGCTCCACAGTCCCCCTCCCACGTGGCAAAACAGTCGCGGCTGCAAAGGCGCACAGATGTGCGACGAACATCGCTTGAGCCGGGCCAACCCGGGCGACCTAAGCTAGTTTTGCCCCAGCACGCTGAAAATCCGCGCGCATAAGTGAAAGATTCCGAAGCGGTCGGGGGTTCTTCTGCTTGATCGTAGTCCCCAGACCCCCTCCCACGTGGCAAAACAGTCGCGGCTGCAAAGGCGCACAGATGCGCGACCGACATCGCTTGAGCCGGGCCATCCTGGACGTCCTAAGCCAGTTTTGCCCCAGCACGCTGAAAATCCGCGCGCATGTGTGGAAGATTGCGAAGCAGTTGGGGGTTTTTTCACTCGATCGTGCGCCCCAGACCCCGTCCCACGTGTCAAAATAGTCCCGGCTGCAAAGGCACACAGATGCGCGACCGACATCGCTTGAGCCGGGCCATCCTGGACGTCCTAAGGCAGTTTTGCTCCAGCACGCTAAAAATCCGCGCGCATGTGTGGAAGATTGCGAAGCAGTTGGGGGTTCTTGCGCTCGATCGTGCTCCCCGGACCCCCTTCCCACGTGGCAAAACAGTCGCAGCTGCAAAGGCGCACAGATGCGCGACCGACATCGCTTGAGCCGCGCCATCCTGGACGTCCTAAGCCAGTTTTGCCCCAGCACGCTGAAAATCCGCGCACATGTGTGGAAGATTGAGAAGCAGTTGGGGGTTCTTGCGCTGGATCATGCTCCTCATACCCCCTTCCCACATGGGAAAGCATTCGCGGCTGCAAAGGCGCACAGATGCGCGACCCACATCGCTTGAGCCTGGCCATCCTGGACGTCCCGAGCCAGTTTTGCCCAAGCATGCTGAAAATCGGCGCGCATGTGTGGAAGATTGCGAAGCAGTCAGAGGTTCTTGCACTCGATCGTGCTCCCCATACCCCCTCCCACCTGGCAAAACAGTCCTGGCTGCAAAGGCGCACAGATGCGTGACCGACATCGCTTGAGCCGGGCCATCCTGGACGTCCTAAGCCAGTTTTGCCCCAGCACGCTGAAAATCCGCGCGCATGTGTGGAAGATTGCAAAGCAGTTGGGGGTTCTTGCGCTCGATCGTGCTCCCCAAACCCCCTCCCACGTGGCAAAACAGTCGCGGCTGCAAAGGCGCACAGATGCGCGACCGACATCGCTTGAGCCGGGCCATCCTGGACGTCCTAAGCCAGTTTTTCCCCAGCACGCTGAAAATCCGCGCGCATGTGTGGAAGATTGAGAAGCAGTTGGGGGATCTTGCGCTGGATCATGCTCCCCATACCCCCTCCCACCTGGGAAAACATTCGCGGCTGCAAAGGCGCACTGATGCACGACCCACATCGCTTGAGCCGGGCTATCATGGACGTCCGAAACCAGTTTTGCCCCAGCGCGCTGAAAATCCGCGCGCATGTGTGGAAGATTGCGAACCAGTCGGGGGTTCTTGTGCTCGATCGTGATCCCCATACCCCCTTCCACCTAGCAAAACAGTCATGGCTGTAAACACGCACGGGTGCGCGACCGACATCGCTTGAGCCTGGCCATCCTGGACGTCCCGAGCCTGTTTTGCCCAAGAATGCTGAAAATCGGCGCGCATGTGTGGAAGATTGCGAAGCAGTCAGAGGTTCTTGCACTCAATCGTGCTCCCCATACCCCCTCCCACCTGGCAAAGCAGTCCTGGCTGCAAAGGCGCACAAATGCGCGACCGACATCGCTTTAGCCGGGCCATCCCGGGCGTCCTAAGCCGGTTTTGCCCCAGCGCGCTGAAAATCCGCGCGCATGTGTGGAAGATTGCGAACCAGTCGGGGGTTCTTGCGCTCGATCGTGCTCCCCAGACCCCCTCCCACGTGGCAAAACAGTCGCGGCTGCAAAGGCGCACAGATGCGCGACCGAGATCGCTTGAGCCTGGCCATCAAGGACGTCCCGAGCCAGTTTTGCCCAAGAATGCTGAAAATCGGCTCGCATGTGTGGAAGATTGCGAAGCAGTCAGGGGTTCTTGCACTCTATCATGCTCCCCATACCCCCTCCCACCTGGCAAAACAGTCCTGGCTGCAAAGGCGCACAGATGCGCAACCGACATCGCTTGAGCCGGGCCATCCCGGGCGTCCTAAGCCGCTTTTGCACCAGCACGCTGAAAATCCACGCGCATGTGTGGAAGATTGCGAAGCAGTTGGGGGTTCTTGTGCTCAATCGTGCTCCTCAGACCCCCTCCCACGTGGCAAAACAGTCGCGGCTGCAAAGGCGGACAGATGCGCGACCGACATCGCTTGAGCCGGGCCATCCTGGACGTCCTAAGGCAGTTTTGCTCCAGCACGCTAAAAATTGCGAAGCAGTTGGGGGTTCTTGCGCTCGATCGTGCTCCCCGGACCCCCTTCCCACGTGGCAAAACAGTCGCGGCTGCAAAGGCGCACAGATGCGCGACCGACATCGCTTGAGCCGCGCCATCCTGGACGTCCTAAGCCAGTTTTGCCCCAGCACGCTGAAAATCCGCGCACATGTGTGGAAGATTGAGAAGCAGTTGGGGGTTCTTGCGCTGGATCATGCTCCTCATACCCCCTTCCCACCTGGGAAAGCATTCGCGGCTGCAAAGGCGCACAGATGCGCGACCCACATCGCTTGAGCCTGGCCATCCTGGACGTCCCGAGCCAGTTTTGCCCAAGCATGCTGAAAATCGGCGCGCATGTGTGGAAGATTGCGAAGCAGTCAGAGGTTCTTGCACTCGATCGTGCTCCCCATACCCCCTCCCACCTGGCAAAACAGTCCTGGCTGCAAAGGCGCACAGATGCGTGACCGACATCGCTTGAGCCGGGCCATCCTGGACGTCCTAAGCCAGTTTTGCCCCAGCACGCTGAAAATCCGCGCGCATGTGTGGAAGATTGCAAAGCAGTTGGGGGTTCTTGCGCTCGATCGTGCTCCCCAAACCCCCTCCCACGTGGCAAAACAGTCGCGGCTGCAAAGGCGCACAGATGCGCGACCGACATCGCTTGAGCCGGGCCATCCTGGACGTCCTAAGCCAGTTTTTCCCCAGCACGCTGAAAATCCGCGCGCATGTGTGGAAGATTGAGAAGCAGTTGGGGGTTCTCGCGCTGGATCATGCTCCCCATACCCCCTCCCACGTGGCAAAACAGTCGCGGCTGCAAAGGCGCACAGATGCACGACCAACATCGCTTGAGCCGGGCCAACCCGGGCGACCTAAGCTAGTTTTGCCCCAGCACGCTGAAAATCCGCGCGCATGTGTGGAAGATTGCGAAGCCGTCAGGGGTTCTTCTGCTCGATCGTGATCCTTAGACCCCCTCCCACGTGGCAAAACAGTCGTGGCTGCAAAGGCGCACAGATGCGCGACCGACATCGCTTGAGCCAGGCCATCCTGGCCGTCCTAAGCCAGTTTTGCCCCAGCACGCTGAAAATCCGCGCGCATGTGTGGAAGATTGTGAACCAGTTGGGGGTTCTTGCGCTCGATCGTGCTCCCTAGACCCCTTCCCACGTGGCAAAACAGTCGCGGCTGCAAAGGCCCACAGATGCGCGACCGACATCGCTTGAGCCGGGCCATCCTGGACGTCTTTAGCCAGTTTTGCCCCAGCACGCTGAAAAATCCGCGCACATGTGTGGAAGATTGAGAAGCAGTTGGGGGTTCTTGCGCTGGATCATGCTCCCCATACCCCCTCCCACCTGGGAAAACATTCGCGGCTGCAAAGGCGCACAGATGCGCGACCCACATCGCTTCAGCCGGGCTATCCTGGACGTCGTGAACCAGTTTTGCCCCAGCGCACAGAAAATCGGCGCGCATGTGTGGAAGATTGCAAACCAGTCGAGGGTTCTTGTGCCCTTGTTACTCTGCCTCACATGACTTGCGAATCGACTCAAAACGCACCTCCATCTCTGTGTTGTATTGAGCCCCACACACCTCTCACTCTCAGTGCCCTTGTCGCTCTGCCTCACGTGACTTGCTAGTCGACTCACCCCGCACCTCCATCTTTGTGTTGTATTGAGCCCCACGCACCTCTCACTCTCACTGCCCTTGTCGCTCTGCCTCACTTGACTTGCGAGTCGACTCAAAACGCACCTCCATCTCTGTGTTGTATTGAGCCCCGCGCACCTCTCACTCTCAGTGCCCTTGTCGCTCTGCCTCACGTGACTTGCGAGTCGACTCAAAACGCACCTCCATCTCTGTGTTGTATTGAGCCCCGCACACCTCTCCCTCTCATTGCCCTTGTCGCTCTGCCTCACGTGACTTGCGAGTCGACTTAAAACGCACCTCCATCTCTGTGTTGTATTGAGCCCCGCACACCTCTCCATCTCAGTGCCCTTGTCGATCTGCCTCACGTGACCCCGCCCCATTCTCCCACTTTCCATCATCCCACTGCATTCTCCAGCTTTCCATCACCCCACCCCATTCTCCCGCTTTCCATCACCTGGCCCCATTCTCCTTCCTTCCATCACCCCGCCCCATTCTCCCTCCTTCCATCACCCCGCCCGATTCCACTCCTTCCATCACCCCACCCCATTCTCCCGCTTTCTATCACCCGCCCCATTCTCCCGCTTTCCATCACCCCACCCCAATCTCCCGCTTTCCATCACCTCGCCCCATTCTCCCACTTTCTATCACCCCGCCCTATTCTCCCACTTTCCATCACCCCGCCCCATTCTCCCGCTTTCCATCACCCCGCCCCATTCGCATTTTTCTACACCTGTGCGGATCGTTTCGCGCTTTCGAGAGAAAATGGCTCTAAACGCCCCGGAGGGGCCCGCTTCAAAGGGGGTCGGTCGCACGTTTGTGTGCCTTTGGAGCTGAAAACCATCCTGAATGGTGCGTGGGGGTATGACAAGCGGGACGGTGCGAAAAAACTCAGGGTGATTCGCATTTTTCTACACCTGTGCGGAAAGTTTCGTGTTTTCGAGAGAAAATGGCTCTAAACGCCCCGGAGGGGCCCGCTTCAAAGGGGGTCGGTCCCACGTTTGTATGCGTTCGGAGCTGAGAACCATCCTGGATTGTGCGTGGGGGAATGACAAGCGGGACCGTGTGAAAAAACCCGGGTGATTCGCATTTTTCGACACATGTGCGGATCGTTTCGCGTTTTCGAGAGAAAATGGCCCTTTTCGCCCCTCAGGGGCCCGCTTCAAAGGGGGTCGGGTCGCACGTTTGTGTGCCTTTGGAGCTGAAAACCATCCTGAATGGTGCGTGGGGGTATGACAAGCGGGACTGTGCGAAAAAACCCTCGGTGATTCGCATTTTTCTACACCTGTGCGGATCATTTCGCGCTTTCGAGAGAAAATGGCTCTAAACGCCCCAGAGGGGCCCGCTTCAAAGGGGGTCGGTCGCACGTTTGTGTGCGTTTGGAGCTGAAAACCATCCTGAATTGTGCGTGGGGGTATGGTAAGCGGGACCCTGTGAAAAAACCCCGGGTGATTCGCAATTTTCTACCCCTGTGCGGATGGTTTCTCATTTTCGAGAGAAAATGGCTCTAAACGCCCCGAAGGGGCCCGCTTCAAAGGGGGTCGGTCGCACGTTTGTGTGCCTTTGGAGCTTAAAACCTTTCTGAATGGTGCGTGGGAGTGTGACAAGCGTGACAGTGCGAAAAAACCCCGGATGATTCGCATTTTTCTACACATGTGCGGATCGTTTCGCGTTTTCGAGAGAAAATGGCTCTAAACGCCCCGGAGGGGCCCGCTTCAAAGGGGGTCGGGTCGCACGTTGGATTGCTTTTGGAGATGAAAACCTTTCTGAATGGTGCGTGGGGGTATGACAAGCGGGACAGTGCAAAAAAACCCCGGGTGATTCGCATTTTTCTACCCGTGTGCAGATCGTTTCGCGTTTTCGAGAGAAAATGGCTCTAAACGCCCCGGAGGGGCCCGCTTCAAAGAGGGTCGGTCGCACGTTGGCTGACTTTGGAGCTGAAAACCATCCTGAATGGTGCTGGGGGTATGACAAGCGGGACGGTTCGAAAAAACCCCGGGTGGTTCGCATTTTTCTACACATGTGCGGATCGTTTCGCGTTTTCGAGAGAAAATGGCTCAAAACGCCCCGGAGGGGCCCGATTCAAAGGGGGTCGGTCGCACGTTTGTGTGCGTTTGGAGCTGAAAACCTTTCTGAATGGTGCGTGGGGGTACGACAAGCGGGACGGTGCGAAGAAACCCCGGGTGATTCACATTTTTCTACTCGTGTGCAGATCGTTTCGCGTTTTCGAGAGAAAATGGCTCTAAACGCCCCGGAGGGGCCCGCTTCAAAGAGGGTCGGTCGCACGTTGGCTGACTTTGGAGCTGAAAACCATCCTGAATGGTGCTGGGGGTATGACAAGCGGGACGGTGCGAAAAAACCCCGGGTGGTACGCATTTTTCTACACATGTGCGGATCGTTTCGCGTTTTCGGGAGAAAATGGCTCTGAACACCCCGGAGGGGCCCGCTTCAAAGGGGTTCGGTCGCACGTTTGTGTGCGTTTGGAGCTGAAAACCATCCTGAATTATGCGTGGGGGTATGACAAGCGGGACCGTGCGAAAAAACCCCAGGTGATTCGCATTTTTCTACCCCTATGCGGATGGTTTCTCATTTTCGAGAGAAAATGGCTCTAAACGCCACGGAAGGGCCCGCTTCAAAGGGGGTCGGTCGCACGTTTGTGTGCCTTTGGAGCTGAAAACCATTCTGAATGGTGCGTGGGGGTATGACAAGCGGGACGGAGCGAAGAAACCCCGGTGATTCGCATTTTTCTACCCGTGTGCAGATCGTTTCACGTTTTCGTGAGAAAATGGCTCTAAACGCCCCGGAGGGGCCCGCTTCAAAGAGGGTCGGTCGCACGTTGGCTGACTTTGGAGCTGAAAACCATCCTGAATGGTGCTGGGGGTATGACAAGCGGGACGGTGCGAAAAAACCCCGGGAGGTTCGAATTTTTCTACACATGTGCGGATCGTTTCGCGTTTTCGGGAGAAAATGGCTCTGAACGCCCCGGAGGGGCCCGCTTCAAAGGGGGTCGGTCGCACGTTTGTGTGCGTTTGGAGCTGAAAACCGTTCTGAATGGTGCATGGGGGTACGACAAGCGGGACGGTGCAAAAAAACCCCGGGTGATTCGCATTTTTCTACACCTGTGCGGATCGTTTCGCGTTTTCGAGAGAAAATGGCTCTAAACGCCCTGGAGGGGACCGCTTCTAAGGGGGTCGGTCGCACGTTTGTGTGCGTTTGGAGCTGAAAACCTTTATGAATGGTGCGTGGGGGTATGACAAGCGGGACGGTGTGAAAAAACCCCGGGTGATTCGCATCTTTCTACACCTGTGCGGATCGTTTCGCGTTTTCGAGAGAAAATGGCTCTAAACGCCCCGGAGGGGCCCGCTTCAAAGGGGGTGGGTCGCACGTTTGTGTGCCTTTGGAGCTGAAAACCATCCTGAATGGTGCGTGGGGGTATGACAAGCGGGACGGTGCGAAAAAACCCCGGGTGATTCGCATTTTTCTACACCTGTGCGGATCGTTTCGCGTTTTTGAGAGAAAATGGCTCTAAACGCCCCGGAGGTGCCCGATTCAAAAGGGGGTCAGTCGCACGTTTGTGTGCGTTTGGAGCTGAAAACCTTTCTGAATGGCGCGTGGGGGTATGGCAAGCGGGACGGTGCGAAAAAACCCCAGGTGATTCGCATTTTTCTATACCTGTGCAGATCGTTTCGGGTTTTCGAGAGAAAATGGCTCTAAACGCCCCGGAGGGGCCCGCTTCAAAGGGGGTCGGTCGCACGTTTGTGTGCCTTTGGAGCTGAAAACCATCCTGAATTGTGTGTGGGGGTATGACAAGCGGGACCGTGCGAAAAAACCCCGAGTGATTCGCATTTTTCTACCCTTGTGCGGATCGTTTCTCGTTTTCGAGAGAAAATGGGGCGGGGTGATGGAAAGCGGGAGATTGGGGCGGGGTGATCGAAAGCGGGAGAATGGGGCGGGGTGATGGAAGGAGTGGAATGGCGCGGGGTGATGGAAGGAGGGAGAATGGATCCAGGTGATGGAAAGCGGGAGAATGGGGCTGGGTGATGGAAGGAGGGAGAATGGGGCCGGGTGATGGAAAGCGGGAGAATGGGGCGGGGTGATGGAAAGCGGGAGAATGGGGCGGGGTGATGGAAAGCGTGAGAATGGGGCGAGGTGATGGAAAGCGCGAGAATGGGGCGGGGTGATGGAAAGCGGGAGAATGGGGCGGGGTGATGGAAAGCGGGAGAATGGGGCGGGGTGATGGAAAGCGGGAGAACGGGGCGGGGTGATGGAAAGCAGGAGTTTGGGGCGGGGTGATGGAAAGCGGGAGAATGGGGCGGGGTGATGGAAAGCGGGAGAATGGGGCGGGGTGATGGAAGTAGGGAGAATGGGGCGGTGTGATGGAAGGAGGGGGAATGGGGCGGGGTGATGGAAGAAGGGAAAATGGGGCGGGGTGATGGAAGGAGGGAGAATGGGGCGGGGTGATGGAAAGAGGGAGAATGGGGCGGGGTGTAGAAAGCGGGAGAATGGGGCGGGGTGATGGAAAGCGGGAGAATGGGGCGGGGTGATGGAAAGCGGGAGAATGGGGCGGGGTGATGGAAAGCGGGAGAATGGGGCGGGGTGATGGAAAGCGGGAGAATGGGGCGGGGTGATGGAAAGCGGGAGTTTGGGGCAGCGTGATGGAAAGCGGAAGAATGGGGCGGGGTGATGGAAAGCGGGAGTTTGGGGCGGGGTGATGGAAAGCGGGAGAATGGGGCGGGGTGATGGAAAGCGGGAGAATGCGGCAGGGTGATGGAAAGTGGGAGAATGGGGCGGGGTGATGGAAAGCGGGAGTTTGGGGCGGGCTGATGGAAAGCGGGAGAATGGGGCAGGGTGATGGAAGGAGGGAGAACGGGGCGGGGTCATGGAAAGCGGGAGAATGGGGCGGGGTGATGGAAAGTGGGAGAATGGGGCAGGGTGATGGAAAGCGGGAGAATGGGGCGGGGTGATGGAAAGTGGGAGAATGGGGCGGAGTGATAGAAAGTGGGAGAATGGGGCGGGGTGATGGAAAGCGGGAGATCGGGGTGGGGTGATGGAAAGCGGGAGAATGGGGCGGGTGATGGAAAGCGGGAGAATGGGGTGGGGTGATGGAAGGAGTGGAATGGGGCGGGGTGATGGAAGGAGGGAGAATGGGGCGGGGTGATGGAAGGAAGGAGAATGGGGCCAGGTGATGGAAAGCGGGAGAATGGGGCGGGGTGATGGAAGGAGGGAGAATGGGGCAGGGTGATGGAAAGCGGGAGAATGGGGCTGGGTGATGGAAAGCGAGAGAATGGGGCGGGGTTATGGAAAGCGGGAGAATGGGGCGGGATGATGGAAAGCGGGAGAATGCAGCGGGGTGATGGAAAGTGGGAGAATGGGGCGGGGTGATGGAAAGCGGGAGATTGGTGCAGGGTGATGGAAAGTGGGAGAATGGGGCGGGGTGATGGAAAGCGGGAGAATGGGACGGGGTGATGGAAGGAGTGGAATGGGGCGGGGTGATGGAAGGAGGGAGAATGGGGCGGGGTGATGGAAAGCGGGAGAATGGGGCGGGGTGATGGAAGGAGGGAGAATGGGGCCGGGTGATGGAAAGCGGGAGAATGGGGCGGGGTGATGGAAGGAGGGAGAATTGGGCCGGGTGATGGAAAGTGGGAGAATGGGGCGGGGTGATGGAAAGCGGGAGAATGGGGTGGGGTGATGGAAAGCGGGAGAATGGGGCGGGGTGATGGAAAGCGGGAGAATGGGGCGGGGTGATGGAAAGCAGGAGAATGGGGCGGGGTAATGGAAAGCGGGAGAATGAGGCGGGGTGATGGAAAGCGGGAGAATGGGGCGGGGTGATGGAAGGAGGGAGAATGGGGCGGGGTCACGTGAGGCAGATCGACAAGGGCACTGAGATGGAGAGGTGTGCGGGGCTCAATACAACACAGAGATGGAGGTGCGTTTTGAGTCGACTCGCAAGTCACGTGAGGCAGAGCGACAAGGGCACTGAGAGGGAGAGGTGCGCGGGGCTCAATACAACACAGAGATGGAGGTGCGTTTTGAGTCGACTCGCAAGTCACGTGAGGCAGAGCGACAAGGGCACTGAGAGGGAGAGGTGCGCGGGGCTCAATACAACACAGAGATGGAGGTGCGTTTTGAGTCGACTCGCAAGTCACGTGAGGCAGAGGAACAAGTGCAATGAGAGGGAGGGGTGCGCGGGGCTCAATACAACACAGAGATGGAGGTGCGTTTTGAGTCGACTCGCAAGTCACGTGAGGCAGAGCGACAAGGGCATTGAGAGTGAGAGGTGCGCGGGGCTCAATACAACACAGAGATGGAGGTGCGTTTTGAGTCGACTCGCAAGTCACGTGAGGCAGAGCGACAAGGGAAATGAGAGTGAGAGGTGCGGGGGGCTCAATACAACACAGAGATGGAGGTGCGTTTTGAGTCGACTCGCAAGTCACGTGAGGCAGAGCGACAAGGGAAATGAGAGTGAGAGGTGCGGGGGGCTCAATACAACACAGAGGTGGAGGTGCGTTTTGAGTCGACTCGCAAGTCACGTGAGGCAGAGCGACAAGGGCACTGAGAGTGAGAGGTGCGCGGGGCTCAATACAACACAGAGATGGAGGTGCGTTTTGAGTCGACTCGCAAGTCACGTGAGGCAGAGCGACAAGGGCACTGAGAGTGAGAGGTGCGCGGGGCTCAATACAACACAGAGGTGGAGGTGCGTTTTGAGTCGACTCGCAAGTCACGTGAGGCAGAGCGACAAGGGCACTGAGAGTGAGAGGTGCGCAGGGCTCAATACAACACAGAGGTGGAGGTGCGTTTTGAGTCGACTCGCAAGTCACGTGAGGCAGAGCGACAAGGGCACTGAGAGTGAGAGGTGCGCCGGGCTCAATACAACACAGAGATGGAGGTGCGTTTTGAGTCGACTCGCAAGTCACGTGAGGCAGAGCGACAAGGGCACTAAGAGTGAGAGGTGCGCGGGGCTCAATACAACACAAACATGGAGGTGCGGGGTGAGTCGACTCGCAAGTCACGTGAGGCAGAGCGACAAGGGCACTAAGAGTGAGAGGTGCGCGGGGCTCAATACAACACAAACATGGAGGTGCGGGGTGAGTCGACTCGCAAGTCACGTGAGGCAGAGTGACAAGGGCACTGAGAGTGAGAGGTGTGTGGGGCTCAATACAACACAGAGATGGAGGTGCGTTTTGAGTCGATTCGCAAGTCCCGTGAGGCAGAGTGACAAGGGCACAAGAACCCCCGACTGGTTCGCAATCTTCCACACATGCGCGCGGATTTTCTGCGCGCTGGGGCAAAACTGGTTAAGGACGTCCAGGATAGCCCGGCTGAAGCGATGTGGGTCGCACATATGTGCGCCTTTGCAGCCGCAAATGTTTTCCCAGGTGGGAGGGGGTATGGGGAGCATGATCCAGCGCAAGAACCCCCAACTGCTTCTCAATCTTCCACACATGCGCGCGGATTTTCAGCGTGCTGGGGCAACACTGGCTTAGGACGTCCAGGATGGCCCGGCTCAAGCGATGTCGGTCGCGCATCTGTGCGCCTTTGCAGCCGCGACTGTTTTGCCACGTGGGAGGGGGTCTGGGGAGCACGATCGAGCGCAAGAACCCCCAATTGCTTCGCAATCTTCCACACATGCGCGCGTATTTTCAGCGTGCTGGGGCAAAACTGGCTTAGGACGTCCAGGATGGCCTGGATCAAGCGATGTCAGTCGCGCATCTGTGTGCCTTTGCAGCCGCGACTGTTTTGCCACGTGGGAGGGGGTCTGCGGATAACGATCGAGCAGAAGAACCCCCAACGGCTTCGCAATCTTCCACACATGCGCGCGGATTTTCAGCGTGCTGGGGCAAAACTAGCTTAGGTCGCCCGGGTTGGCCCGGCTCAAGCGATGTCGGTTGCGCATCTGTGCGCCTTTGCAGCCACGACTGTTTTGCCACATGGGAGGGGGTCTAGGGAGCATGATCGAGCGCAAGAACCCCCGACTGCTTCGCAATCTTCCACACATGCGTGCGGATTTTCAGCGTGCTAGGGCAAAACCGGCTTAGGACGCCCGGGATGGCCCGGCTCAAGCGATGTCGGTTGCGCATCTGTGCGCCTTTGCAGCCAGGACTGTTTTGCCAGGTGGGAGGGGGTATGGGGAGCACGATCGAGTGCAAGAACCCCTGACTGCTTCGCAATCTTCCACACATGTGCGCCGATTTTCAGCATGCTTGGGCAAAACTGGCTCGGGACGTCCGAGATGGCCAGGCTCAAGCGATGTTGGTCGCACACCCGTGCGTGTTTACAGCCGTGACTGTTTTGCTTGGTGGAAGGGGGTATGGGGATCACGATCGAGCTGAAGAACCCCCGACTGGTTCGCAATCTTCCACACATGCGCGCGGATTTTTAGCGCGCTGGGGCAAAACTGGTTCAGGACGTCCAGGATAACCCGCCTCAAGCGATGTGGGTCGCGCATCTGTGCGCCTTTGCAACGCGAATGTTTTCCCAGGTGGGAGGGGGAATGGGGAGCATGATCGAGCGCAAGAACCCCCAACTGCTTCTCAATCTTCCACACATGCGCGCGGATTTTCAGCGTTCTGGGGCAAAACTGGCTTAGGACGTCCAGGATGGCCCGGCTCAAGCGATGTCGGTCGCGCATCTGTGCGCCTTTGCAGCCGCGACTGTTTTGACACGTGGGAGGGGCTCTGGGGAGCACGATCTAGCGCAAGAACCTCCAACTGTTTCGCAATCTTCCACACATGCGCGCGGATTTTCAGCGTGCTGGGGCAAAACTGGCTTAGGACGTCCAGGATGGCCCGGCTCAAGCGATGTCGGTCGCGCAACTGTGCGCCTTTGCAGCCGCAACTGTTTTGCCACGTGGGAGGGGGTATGGGGATCACGATCGAGCAGAAGAACCCCCGACGGCTTCGCAATCTTCCACACATGCGCGCGGATTTTCAGCGTGCTGGGGCAAAACTAGCTTAGGTCGCACGGGTTGGCCCGGCTCAAGCGATGTCTGTCGCGCATCTGAGCGCCTTTGCAGCCGCGACTGTTTTACCACGTGGGAGGGGGTCTGGGGAGCACGATCGAGCGCAAGAAACTCCGACTGATTTGCAATCTTCCACACATGCGCGCGGATTTTCAGCGTGCTGGGGCAAGGCTGGCTTAGGACGTCAAGGATGGCCCGGCTCAAGCGATGTCGGTCGCGCATCTGTGCGCCTTTGCAGCCGCGAATGTTTTCCCAGGTGGGAGGGGGTATGGAGAGCATGATCCAGCGCAAGAACCCCCAACTACTTCTCAATCTTCCACACATGCGCGCTGATTTTCAGCGTGCTAGGGCAAAGCTGGCTTAGGACGTCCAGGATGGCCCGGCTCAAGCGATGTCGGTCGCGCATCTGTGCGCCTTTGCAGCCGCGAATGTTTTCCCAGGTGGGAGGGGGTATGGAGGGCATGATCCAGCGCAAGAACCCCCAACTGCTTCTCAATCTTCCACACATGCGCGCGGATTTTCAGCGTGCTGGGTCAAAACTGGCTTAGGACGTCCAGGATGGCCCGGGTCAAGCGATGTCGGTCGCGCATCTGTGCGCCTTTGCAGCCAGGACTGTTTTCCCAGGTGGGAGGGGGTATGGGGAGCACGATTGAGTGCAAGAACCCCTGACTACTTCGCAATCTTCCACACATGCGCACCGATATTCAACATACTTAAACAAATCTGACACACGTGCAAAGGCGCACAGATGCGCGACCGACATCGCTTGAGCCGGGCCATCCTAGACGTCCTAAGCCAATTTTGCCCCAGCACGCTGAAAATCCGCACGCATGTGTGGAAGATTGAGAAGCAATTGGGGGTTCTTGCGCTTGAACATGCTCCCTATACCCCCTCCCACCTGGGAAAACATTCGCGGCTGCAAAGCCGCACAGATGCACGACCCAAATCGCTTGAGCCGGGCTATCCTGGACGTCCGGAACCAGTTTTGCCCCAGCGCCCTGAAAATCCGCGCGCATGTGTGGAAGATTGCAAACCAGTCGGGGGTTGTTGTGCTCGATCATGATCCCCATACCCCCTTCCAACTGGCAAAACAGTCACGGCTGTAAACACGCACAGGTGCGCGACCGACATCGCTTGAGCCTGGCCATCCTGGACGTCCCGAGCCAGTTTTGCCCAAGCATGCTGAAAATCGGCGCGCATGTGTGGAAGATTGCGAAGCAGTCATGGGTTCTTGCACTCGATCGTGCTCCACAGACCCCCTCCCACGTGGCAAAACAGTCGCGGCTGCAAAGGCGCACAGATGCGCGACCGACATCGCTTGAGCCGGGCCAACCACTGCGACCAAAGCTAGTTTTGCCCCAGCACGCTGAAAATCCGCGCGCATAAGTGGAAGATTGCGAAGCGGTCGGGGGTTCTTCTGCTGGATCGTTATCCCCAGACCCCCTCCCACGTGGCAAAACAGTCACGGCTGCAAAGGCGCACAGATGCGCGACCGACATCGCTTGAGCCGGGCCATCCTGGACGTCCTAAGCCAGTTTTGCCCCAGCACTCTGAAAATCCGCGCGCATGTGTGGAAAATTGCGAAGCAGTTGGGGGTTCCTGCGCTCGATCGTGCTCCCCAGACCCCCTCCCACGTGTCAAAACAGCCGCAGCTGCAAAGGCGCACAGATGCACGACCGACATCGCTTGAGCCGGGCCATCCTGGACGTCTTAAGCCAATTTTGCCCCAGAACGCTGAAAATCCGCGCACATGTGTGGAAGATTGAGAAGCAGTTGGGGGTTCTTGTGCTGGATCATGCTCCCCATACCCCCTCCCACCTGGGAAAATATTCGCGGCTGCAAAGGCGCACAGATGCACGACCCACATCCCTTGAGCCGGGCTATCATGGACGTCTGGAACCAGTTTTGGCCCAGCACGCTGAAAATCCGCGCGCATGTGTGGAAGATTGCAAACCAGTCGGGGGTTCTTGTGCTCGATCGTGATCCCCATACCCCCTTCCACCTAGCAAAACAATCACGGCTGTAAACACGCACGGGTGCGCGACCGACATCGCTTGAGCCTGGCCATCCTGGACGTCCCGAGCCAGTTTTGCCCAAGCATGCTGAAAATCGGCGCGCATGTGTGGAAGATTGAGAAGCAGTCAGGGGTTCTTGCGCTGGATCATGCTCCCCATACCCCCTCCTACCTGGGAAAACATTCGCGGCTGCAAAGGCGCACAGATGCGCGACCCACATCGCTTGAGCCGGGCTATCCTGGACGTCCGGAACCAGTTTTGCCCCAGCGCGCTGAAAATCCGCGCGCATGTGTGGAAGATTGCGAACCAGTCGGGGGTTCTTGTGCTCGATCGTGATCCCCATACCCCCTTCCACCTAGCAAAATAGTCCCGGCTGTAAACACGCACGGGTGCGCGACCGACATCGCTTGAGCCTGGCCATCCTGGACCAGGGTTTAGGGTTTAGGGTTTAGGGTCCGCGACCGACACGCACGGGTCCGCGACCGACACCGCTGAAAATCCGCTCGCATGTGTGGAAGATTGCAAAGCAGTTAGGGGTTCTTGCACTCGATCGTGCTCCCCATACCCCCTCCCACCTGGCAAAATTGTCCTGGCTGCAAAGGCGCACAGATGCGCGACCGACATCGCTTGAGCCGGGCCATCCCGGGCGTCCTAAGCCGGTTTTGCCCCAGCACGCTGAAAATCTGCGCGCATGTGTGGAAGATTGCGAAGCAGTCAAAGATTCTTGCACTCGATCGTGCTCCCCTGTCCCCCTCCCACGTGGCAAAATAGTCGCGGCTGCAAAGGCGCACAGATGCGCGACCGACATCGCTTGAGCCGGGCCAACCCGGGCGACCTAAGCTAGTTTTGCCCCAGCACGCTGAAAATCTGCGCGCATGGGTGGAAGATTGCGAAGCCGTCGGGGGATCTTCTGCTCGATCGTGAACTCCAGACCCCCTCCCACGTGGCAAAACAGTCGTGGCTGTAAAGGCGCACAGATGCGCGACCGGCATCGCTTGAGCCGGGCCATCCTGGACGTCCTAAGCCAGTTTTGCCCTAGCACGCTGAAAATCCGCGCGCATGTGTGGAAGATTGTGAAGCAGTTGGGGGTTCTTGCGCTCGATCGTGCTCCCCAGACCCCCTCCCACCTGGCAAAACAGTCGCAGCTGCAAAGGCGCACAGATGCGCGACCGACATCGCTTGAGCCGGGCCATCCCGTGCGCCCTATGCCGGTTTTGCCCCAGCACGCTGAAAATCCGTGCGCATGTGTGGAAGATTGCGAAGCAGTCGGGGGTTCTTGCGCTCAATCGTGCTCCCCAAACCTCCTCCCACGTGGCAAAACAGTCGCAGCTGCAAAGGCGCACAGATGCGCGACCGACATCGCTTGAGCCGGGCCAACCTGGGCGACCTAAGCTAGTTTTGCCCCAGCACGCTGAAAATCCGCGCGCATGTGTGGAAGATTGCGAAGCAGTTGGGGGTTCTTGCGCTCGATCGTGCTCCCCAGACCCCCTCCCACGTGGCAAAACAGTCGCGGCTGCAAAGGCGCACAGATGCGCGACCAACATTACTTGAGCCGGGCCATCCTTAACGTCCTAAGCCAGTTTTGCCCCAGCACGCTGCAAATCCGCGCGCATGTGTGGAAGATTGAGAAGCAGTTGGGGGTTCTTGCGCTGGATCATGCTCCCCATACCCCCTCCTACCTGGGAAAACATTCGCGGCTGCAAAGACGCACAGATGCGCGACCCATATCGCTTGAGCCGGGCTATCCTGGACGTCCGGAACCAGTTTTGCCCCAGCGCGCTGAAAATCCGCGCGCATGTGTGGAAGATTGAGAACCTGTCGGGGGTTCTTGTGCTCGATCGTGATCCCCATACCCCCTTCCACCTAGCAAAACAGTCACGGCTGTAAACACGCACAGGTGCGCGACCGACATCGCTTGAGCCTGGCCATCCTGGACGTCCCGAGCCAGTTTTGCCCAAGCATGCTGAAAATCGGCGCGCATGTGTGGAAGATTGCGAAGCAGTCAGGGGTTCTTGCGCTGGATCATGCTCCCCATACCCCCTCCTACCTGGGAAAACATTCGCGGCTGCAAAGGCGCACAGATGCGCGATCGGCATCGCTTGAGCCGGGCCATACCGGACGTCCTGAACCAGTTTTTCCCCAGCGCGCTTAAAATTCGCGCGCATGTGTGGAAGATTGCGAATCAGTCGGGGGTTCTTGTGCTCGATCGTGATCCCTATACCCCCTTCCACCTAGCAAAACAGTCACGGCTGTAAACACACACAGGTGCGCGACCGACATCGCTTGAGCCTGGCCATCCTGGACGTCCCGAGCACGATTTGCCCAAGCATGCTGAGTATCGGTGCGCATGTGTGGAAGATTGCGAAGCAGTCAGGGGTTCTTGCACTTGATCGTGCTCCCCATACCCCCTCCCACCTGGCAAAACAGTCCTGGCTGCAAAGGCGCACAGATGCACGACCGACATCGCTTGAGCCGGGCCATCCCGGGCGTCCTAAGTTGGTTTTGCCCCAGCACTCTGAAAATCCGCGCGCATGTGTGGAAGATTGTGAAGCAGTCGGGGGTTCTTGCGCTCGATCGTGCTCCCCAGACCCCCTCCCATGTTGCAAAACAGTCGCGGCTGCAAAGGCGCACAGATGCGCGACGATATCGCTTGAGCCGGGCCATCCTGGACGTCCTAAGCCAGTTTTGCCCCAGCACGCTGAAAATCCGCGCGCATGTGTGGAAGATTGCGATCCTGTCAGGGGTTCTTGTACTCGATCGTGATCCCCATACCCCCTTCCACCTAGCAAAACAGTCACGGCTGTAAACACGCACATATGCGCGACCGACATCGCTTGAGCCTGGCAATCCTGGACGTCCCGAGCCAGTTTTGCCCAAGCATGCTGAAAATCGGCGCGCATGTGTGGAAGATTGCGAAGCAGTCAGGGGTTCTTGCGCTGGATCATGCTCCCCATACCCCCTCCTTCCTGGGAAAACATTCGCGGCTGCAAAGGCGCACAGATGCGCGACCGACATCGCTTGAGCCGGGCCATACCGGACGTCCTGAACCAGTTTTTCCCCAGCGCGCTTAAAATTCGCGCGCATGTGTGGAAGATCGCGAATCAGTCGGGGGTTCTTGTGCTCGATCGTGATCCCTATACCCCCTTCCACCTAGCAAAACAGTCACGGCTGTAAACACACACAGGTGCGCGACCGACATCGTTTGAGCCTGGCCATCCCGGACGTCCCGAGCCAGTATTACCCAAGCATGCTGAATATCGGCGCGCATGTGTGGAAGATTGCGAAGCAGTCAGGGGTTCTTGCACTCGATCATGCTCCCCATACCCCCTCCCACCTGGCAAAACAGTCCTGGCTGCAAAGGCGCACAGATGCGCGACCGACATCGCTTGAGCCGGGCCATCCCGGGCGTCCTAAGCGGGTTTTGCCCCAGCACGCTGAAAATCCGCGCGCATGTGTGGAAAATTGCGAAGCAGTCGGGGGTTCTTGCACTCGATCGTGCTCCCCAGACCCCCTCCCATGTGGCAAAACAGTCGCGGCTGCAAAGGCGCACAGATGCGCGACGACATCGCTTGAGCCGGGCCATCCTGGACGTCCTAAGCCAGTTTTGCCCCATCACACTGAAAATTCGCGCGCATGTGTGGAAGATTGAGAAGCAGTTGGGGGTTCTTGCGCTGGATCATGCTCCCTATACCCCCTCCCACCTGGGAAAATATTCGCGGCTGCAAAGGCGCACATATGCGTGACCCACATCGCTTGAGTCGGGCTATCCTGGACGTCCTGAACCAGTTTTGCCCCATCGCGCTGAAAATCGGCGCGCATGTGTGGAAGATTGCGAACCAGTCGGGGGTTCTTGTGCTTGATCGTGATCCCCATACCCCCTTCCACCTAGCAAAACAGTCACGGCTGTAAACACGCACAGGTGCGCGACCGACATCGCTTGAGCCTGGCCATCCTGGACGTCCCGAGCCAGTTTTGCCCAAGCATGCTGAAAATCGGCGCGCATGTGTGGAAGATTGCAAAGCAGTCGGGGGTTCTTGCGCTCGATCGTGCTCCCCAGACCCCCTCCCACGTGGCAAAACAGTCGCGGCTGTAAAGGCGCACAGATGCGCGACCAACATCGCTTGAGCCGGGCCATCCTGGACGTCCTAAGCCAGTTTTTCCCCAGCACGCTTAAAATCCGTGCGCATGTGTGAATTATTGCGAAGCAGTTGGGGGTTCTTGCGCTCGATCGTGCTCCCCATACCCCCTCCCACCTGGCAAAACAGTCGTGGCTGCAAAGGCGCACAGATGCACGACCGACATCGCTTGAGCAGGGCCATCCTGGACGTCCTAAGCCAGTTTTGCCCGAGCACGCTGAAAATCCGCGCGCATGTGTGGAAGATTGAGAAGCAGTTGGGGGTTCTTGCGCTGGATCATGCTCCCCATACCCCCTCCTACGTGGCAAAACAGTCGCGGCTGCAAAGGCGCACAGATGCGCGACCCACATCGCTTGAGCCGGGCTATCCTGGACGTCCTGAACCAGTTTTGCATCAGCTCGCTGAAAATCCGCGCATCATGTGTGGAAGATTGCGAACCAGTCGGGGGTTCTTGTGCTTGATCGTGATCCCCATACCCCCTTCCACCTAGAAAAACAGTCACGGCTGTAAACACGCACAGGTGCGCGACCGACATCGCTTGAGCCTGGCCATCCTGGACGTCCCGAGCCAGTTTTGCCCAAGCATGCTGAAAATCCGCGCGCATGTGTGGAAGATTGCGAAGCAGTCAGAGGTTCTTGCACTCAATCGTGTTCTCCATACCCCCTCCCACCTGGCAAAACAGTCCTGGCTGCAAACCCTAAACCCTAAACCCTGGCACAGATGCGCGACTCACATCGTTTGAGCCGGGCCATCCCGGGCGTCCTAAGACGGTTTTGCCCGAGCACGCTGAAAATCCGCGCGCATGTGTGGAAGATTGCGAAGCAGTCGGGGGTTCTTGCGCTCGATCGTGCTCCCAAGACCCCCTCCCACGTGGCAAAATAGTCACGTGGCAAAGGCGCACAGATGCGCAAAAAAAAAAACGCTTGACCCGGGCCAACCCGGGCGACCTAAGCTAGTTTTGCCCCGGCACGCTGAAAATCCGCGCGCATGTGTGGAAGATTGCGAACCAGTCGGGGGTTCTTGCACTCGATCGTGCTCCCCAGACCCCTTCCCACGTGGCAAAACAGTCGCGGCTGCAAAGGCGCACAGATGCGCGACCGACATCGCTTGAGCCGGGCCATCCTGGACGTCCTAAGCCAGTTTTGCCCATGCACGCTGAAAATCCTCGCACATGTGTGGAAGATTGAGAAACAGTTGGGGGTTCTTGCGCTGGATCATGCTCCCCATACCTCCTCCCACCTGGGAAAACATTCGCGGCTGCAAAGGCGCACAGATGCGCGAACCACATCGCTTGAGCCGGGCTATCCTGGACATCCTAAACCAGTTTTGCCCCAGCGCGCTGAAAATCCGCGCGCATGTGTGGAAGATTGCGAACCAGACGGGGGTTCTTGTGCTCGTTTGTGATCCCCATACCCCCTGCCACCTAGCAAAACAGTCACGGATGTAAACACGCACAGGTGCGCTAAACCCTAAACCCTAAACCCTAAACCCTAAACCCTTAACCCTAAACCGACATCGCTTGAGCCTGGCCATCCCGGGTGACCTAAGCCGGATCTGCCCAGCACGCTGAAAATCCGCGCGCATGTGTGGAAGATTGCGAAGCAATCGGGGGTTCTTGCACTCGATCGTGCTCCCTAGACCCCCTCCCACGTGGCAATACAGTCGCGGCTGCAAAGGCGCACAGATGCGCGACCGACATCGCTTGAGCCGGGCCATCCCGAGCGTCCTAAGCCGGTTTGGCCCCAGCACGCTGGAAATCCGCGCGCATGTGTGGAAGATTGCGAAGCTGTCGGGGGTTCTTGCGCTCGATCGTGCAAAAGAGTCCCACGTGGCAAAAGAGTCGCTGCTGCAAAGGCGCACAGATGCGCGACCGACATCGCTTGAGCCAGGCCAACCCGGGCGACCTAAGCTAGTTTTGCCCCAGCACGCTGAAAATCCTCGCGCATGTGTGGAAGATTGCAAAGCCGTCGAGGGTTCTTCTGCTCGATCGTGATCCCCAGACCCCCTCCCACGTGGCAAAACAGTCGCGGCTGCAAAGGCGCACAGATGCGCGACCGACATCGCTTGAGCCGGGCCATCCTGGACGTCCTAAGCCAGTTTTGCCCCAGCACGCTGAAAATCTACGCGCATGTGTGGAAGATTGAGAAGCAGTTGGGGGTTCTTGCGCTGGATCATGCCCTCCATACCCCCTCCCACCTAAGAAAACATTCGCGGCTGCAAAGGCGCACAGATGCGCGACCCACATCGCTTGAGCCGGGCTATCCTGGACGTCCTGAACCAGTTTTGCCCCAGCGCGCTGAAAATCCGTGCGCATGTGTGGAAGATTGCGAACCAGTCGGGGTTCTTGTGCTCGATCGTGATCCCCATACCCCCTTCCACCTAGCAAAACAGTCACGGCTGTAAACACGCACAGGTGCGCGACCGACATCGCTTGAGCCTGGCCATCCTGGACGTCCCGAGCCAGTTTTGCCCAAGCATGCTGAAAATCGGCGCGCATGTGTGTAAGATTGCGAAGCAGTCAGGGGTTCTTGCACTCGATCGTGCTCCCCATACCCCCTTCCACCTGGCAAAACAGTCCTGGCTGCAAAGGCGCACAGATGCGCAACCGACATCGCTTGAGCCGGGCCATCCCGGGCGTCCTAAGCCGGTTTTGCCCCAGCACGCTGAAAATCCGCGCGCATGTGTGGAAGATTGCGAAGAAGTCAGGGGTTCTTGCACTCGATCATGCTCCCTAGACCCCCTCCCACGTGGCAAAACAGTCGTGGCTGCAAAGGCGCACAGATGCGCAACCGACATCGCTTGAGCCAGGCCAACCCGGGCGACCTAAGCTAGTTTCGCCCCAGTACGCTGAAAATCTGCGCGCATGTGTGGAAGATTGCGAAGCCGTCGGGGGTTCTTCTGCTCGATCGTTATCCTCAGACCCCCTCCCACGTGGCAAAACAGTCGTGGCTGCAAAGGCGCACAGATGCGCGACTGACATCGCTTGAGCCGGGCCATCATGGACGTCCTAAGCCAGTGTTGCCCCAGCACGCTGAAAATCCGCGCGCATGTGTGGAAGATTGAGAAGCAGTTGGGGGTTCTTGCGCTGGATCATGCTCCCCATACCCCCTCCCACCTGGGAAAACATTCGCGGCTGCAAAGGCGCACAGATGTGCGACCCACATCGCTTCAGCCGGGCTATCCTGGACGTCTTGAACCAGTTTTGCCCCAGCGCGCAGAAAATCCGCACGCATGTGTGGAAGATTGCGAACCAGTCGGGGGTTCTTGTGCCCTTATCACTCTGCCTCACGTGACTTGCGAATCGACTCAAAACGCACCTCCATCTCTGTGTTGTATTGAACCCCACACACCTCTCACTCTCAGTGCCCTTGTCGCTCTGCCTCACGTGACTTGCGAGTCGACTCACCCCGCACCTCCATCTTTGTGTTGTATTGAGCCCCGCGCACCTCCCACTCTCAGTGCCCTTGTCGCTCTGCCTCACGTGACTTGCGAGGCGACTCAAAACGCACCTCCAACTCTGTGTTGTATTGAGCCCCGCGCACCTCTCACTCTTAGTGCCCTTGTCGCTCTGCCTCACGTGACTTGTGAGTCGACTCAAAACGCATCTCCATCTCTGTGTTGTATTGAGCCCTGCGCACCTCTCACTCTCAGTGCCCTTGTCGCTCTGCCTCTCGTGACTTGCGAGTCGACTCAAAACGCACCTCCATCTCTGTGTTGTATTGAGCCCCGCGCACCTCTCACTCTCAGTGCCCTTGTCGGTCTGCCTCACGTGACTTGCGAGTCGACTCAAAACGCACCTCCATCTCTGTGTTGTGTTGAGCCCCGCGCACCTCTCACTCTCAGTGCCCTTGTCGCTCTGCCTCACGTGACTTGCGAGTCGACTCAAAACGCACCTCAATCTCTGTGTTGTGTTGAGCCCCGCGCACCTCTCACTCTCAGTGCCCTTGTCGCCCTGCCTCACGTGACTTGCGAGTCGACTCACCCTGCACCTCCATCTTTGTGTTGTATTGAGCCCCGGGCACCTCTCACTCTCAGTGCCCTTGTCGCTCTGCCTCACGTGACTTGCGAGTCGACTCAAAACGCACCTCCATCTCTGTGTTGTATTGAGCCCCGCGCACCTCTCCCTCTCAGTGCCCTTGTCGCTCTGCCTCACGTGACTTGCGAGTCGACTCAAAACGCACCTCCATCTCTGTGTTGTATTGAGCCCCGCGCACCTCTCCCTCTCAGTGCCCTTGTCGCTCTGCCTCACGTGACTTGCGAGTCGGCTCAAAACGCACCTCCATCTCTGTGTTGTATTGAGCCCCGCACACCTCTCCATCTCAGTGCCCTTGTCGATCTGCCTCACGTGACCCCGCCCCATTCTCCCTCCTTCCATCACCCCGCCCCATTCTCCCGCTTTCCATCACCCCGCCCCTTTCTCCCGCTTTCCATCACCCCGCCCCATTCTCCCACTTTCCATCACCCCGCCCCATTCTCCCTCCTTCCATCACCCTGCCCCATTCTCCCGCTTTCCATCACCCGGCCCCATTCTCCCTCCTTCCATCACCCCGCCCCATTCTCCCGCTTTCCATCACCCCGCCCCATTCTCCCTCCTTCCATCACCCCGCCCCATTCCACTCCTTCCATCACCTCGCCCCATTCTCCCACTTTCCATCACCCCGCCCCATTCTCCCGCTTTCCATCACCCTGCCCCAATCTCCCGCTTTTCATCACCCCGCCCTGTCAGAATCAACAAGAGTGATTGAACTAGGAAAGAGTTGGGTACAAGTAAGAAACCCTAAACTTACTATACCCCATAGTAACTACCCCACTACAGCCTAAACAAACCGTAGCAGATGTAACATTTGACACACCCCCATAGGCAAAGTGGGGGAGAGCAAGGAATCACAAGACCAGTCAAGAGAGGCAAAGCAAGCTCAGGGTGGATCACAACGTCACCACACACTCTGAGCACAAGCAAAGAGCCACAAGGCCAGTTCACATGCAGAGGCATATATGCAACACAAACAGCACAGTGATCTCTACCTAGCAAAGCAAGCATGCAGGTATATATATAGATCACAGTATAAGCAAAGCCTACAGTAGGTGAGGAAAAGTGAGCACAAGCCCTAGCATAGTGCAGAAACGCTGATGATCACCAGACTGAAGTGCCTTGGTGAATATATCAGCAGTGTTGGCCTGAGTGGCCACGTAACGCAGACGAAGCTGACCACGCTGCTGCAACTCTCGAGCCAGGAAGTAACGCAGAGCGATGTGCTTCGTTCTGTGCTCCAGTCTGTGCTCCTCACACAAGGCAATGGTAGCCTTGTTGTCAACGTACAGCACTGGAGGAGAACGAGGCCGCTCTCCCAAGTCAGTCAGCAGGTAGGTGAGCCAGCGTAACTCCTGTGCAGCCATGGCTGTGGCGTAGATCTCAGCCTCACAACTGGAGCTGAGAACAGAAGACGAGCGTGTAGAACGCCAAGAAACTGAGCCAGAGCCAAGGCTGAAGGTGTAACCCTGTGACGACCGCTGAGTAGCCTGGTCGTCAACCCAAGAAGCGTCTGAGTGCCCAGTGAGAACAACTGAGCTCCTCCCTCCAAGCACGAGCCCCATGCCTGATGTACTGCACAAGTAGCGCAGTACCCTCTTAGCAGCATCCATGTGCACCTTTCGGTGCCAACCAGGAGCCACGTAGCGAGCCAGAAGGCCAAGAGGGTACGCGAGGTCAGGACGAGTGCAAGTCATCAGGTACATGAGGCAGCCAACTAGCTCTGGGTAAGGACCACTTGGCTCTACGGACTTGTCCGAAGGTGGAGCTGAGAGCGAGTGACCTGTAGCCAGAGGAGTGGCCTGTGCCGAGGACCAGGTGAAGCCGAAGTGCTGAAGGACCTGCTGCACCATGTGTGACCGAGTCAGGGTGATGGTGCGGCGTGCTCTGTCTCGGGTGATCTGCAAGCCAAGGTAGCTGCGCAGTTCACCTAGGTCTGTGCACGTGTGTCTCTTCTGCAACTCCGACTTCACCAGGGCGAGAGCCTCAATGTCAGCAGTGGCAAAGACCAAGTCGTCGACGTACACGAGGATGTAGAACGGCGGCAGCGAAGTGTCGGTGCGTAGAAACAGCGACGGGTCAGCAGTAGAAGGCGCAAACCCAAGAGGCGCAAGTGGAGTCCTCAGTGTGTCGTGCCACTCACGTGGCGCCTGGCGGAGACCGTAGACCGGCCGTCGGAGGCTCCAATGGGTACTTGGAGGGAACGACCCAGTGAAGCCAGGGGGACGGCGCAGCCAGATCTCCTCGTGCAGGCTGCCCTGCAAGAAAGCTGTGCTGAAGTCAAGAGAGTGAAGCTCGTAGTCACGCTGAGCGGCAACGTGCAGTAGCACCCGAAGAGTGGTCATCTTCGGGGTGGGGGAGAAGGTCTGGAAGAAGCCTACTCCCTCTCGCTGACTGAAGCCTCGAGCAACGTAACGAGCCTTGAAGACAGGCGGAGAACCTGGCGGCCGCTTCACCCTGAAAATCCACATGCCACTGACGATGATCGCCCCAGGAGGGGGAACCTCATCGACGTAAGTGCCTGTGGACTTCCAGGATGCCATCTCTACGTCCATGGCTGTCTGCCACTGAGAGGAGTACTCACCCGCGATCGCCTCAGCGTAAGAGCGCGGGGTCGGGATGTCTGGTGCATCCGGGTCTCCCTCAGGTGCAATCAGCATGGACACGAGATGAGGTACAGCAGCGGCAAAGCACTCAAACTCCTCCTGCCTGTCCTCAAGGACGTCCGTGCCAAGAGCACACTCACCCCCGACGGACGGAGGACAGACAGACTCAGACTTAGCAACAAGACTCGCAGCGTAGTCTAGACGACAGTGAGCAGCAAAGTCGACAAGCTCAGCAACTAAGGCAGACGCAGCAGCTGACTCAAAAGAAGGGTCAGTGACAGCAGTGGCCAGGAGATGCGTGACAGTAGGACTAGCAGCACGAAGAGAGTCAGACTCCGGGTCAGCAAGGGCAGGAAGAGAGGACGCAGGAGGAGAAGGCAGCGGGACACGCTGTGGAGCAGTGGAAGGACGAAGCGTCATCTGGTGAGTGCCTGGGACAGCAGGAGGACGCTGACGCGGGACACGACGACCAGTGCGAGCAGCACGAACAGGTGACGCAGAACGAGACTCAGGCAACACAGGACGAGACTCAGGCTCACGACGCTCCGTAAGACCTCCTGTCGGACCAGTGTAGGGAGAAGTACCAGGGAGTGGCGAGGCAGGCTGTAGCTGTGACAGCAACTGGACAGGCGGAGGACACTCTAAGGAGGGAGCAGGACAAGGAGGAGGCGGCTGACCAAGAACCTGCTGAAGGAGGGGAACGAAGTACGGCTGTGGCCGTGAAGTGCCCCCAGAACCAGCAGAGACAGCACCAGAACCTCCAGCAGCAGCGCCAACGCCCTCAGCACCACCAGAAGCTCCAGAACCTCCAGCAGCACCAGGAGTACCTCCAGCGGGACCAGCACCAGCAGCACCTCCAGCAGCTCCAGCAGCACCTCCAGCAGGACCAGCACCAGCAGCACCTCCAGCAGCTCTAGTACCTCCAGCAGCACCAGCAGCACCTCCAGCAGGACCACCTCCACCAACTCCAGTAGCACCCCCAGTCCCAGCAGCTCTAGTACCGCCAGTACGAGCACCTCCAGAACCAGTGGCTCCAGCACCTCCAGCGCCAACCCCAGGGTCAGCAGCTACACCAACTCCAGTAGGCCCAGCGTCCTCAGTTCCAGCTCCAGTAGCACCTCCAGCGTCCACTGCACCATGGCGGCGGCGACAACACCGAGAGTACCACTCACGCAGCTGCTGGGAAGAGAGAGCGCCCCCAGGCGCAACACCCCCAGGCTCAGGACCTCCAGGCTCAGCACCCCCAGGCACAGCATCCCCAGGCTCAGTACCCCCAGGCTCAGCACCCGCAGTCTCCGCACCCCCAGGCTCAGCACCCGCAGTCTCCGCACCCCCAGGCTCTGCACCCCCAGTCTCCGCACCCCCAGGCTCAGTACCCCCAGTCTCAGTACCCCCAGACCCAGCACCACCAGGCTCAGCACGCTCAGGCTCAGCACGCTCAGTACCTCGCGCAGGACCAGAGTCGACAGCTACCTCGACAGGCTCGACCGGGTCTACCTGGGAAACACCTGAGGGAGCAGGACCCTGGGGAGGCAGGGGGTCTACCAAAGCAGCACCTGGCGTGAGGAAGTGCGGCGGAGGGGGGAGCGGGGCAGTGCGGTAGGGGAAGAGACGGTAGAAGGGGCCCGACTCGTCAAACGTGACGTCCTGAGAGGGGAAGACACGGCGCGAGGTGGGGTGGTAAAACTGCCAGCCAGGCGCGTCAGGGACAAAGCCCAGGAAGACACAAGGAACGGCGCGGGAGGAGAGCTTGTCCGCGGACGTATCGCGGACAAAGGCACGAGATCCCCAGACCCGGAACACAGGCGCATCGCCAACCTCTCCCGTCCAACGCAGTGTCGGCGAGGTCTCCGGAACGGAGACACGGGGCCAGAGGTTGAGCTGATGCGCGGCGTACCGGACCGCAAACGGCCACAGAGAATGGGGGGCAGCCGCATGGACCAAGGAGGTACGAGCGACCTCCATGACCAAGCCAATGCGGCGCTCAGCAACCCCATTCTGCTGAGGAGAGGCCGGAAGCGTGAACGTCTTGCGAATGCCCTCCCCCTGACAGAAGGTCTCCAAGAGGCCGGAGGAAAACTCACCACCTCTGTCAGAGTGCAGTCGCAGGACGGGAAGGTCCGTGCGAAAGCGCCTCTCCAGCTGGAGACGGGTAGCGCGAATCCAAGGGATCAAGACAGCAGGGACCTCTCCCTTGGTGCGCAAGGGGAAGACCGTGGTGTAACGCATGTAGTCGTCCACTACTAGCAGGAAGTAGCGCTCTCCACCCTGTCCACGGACGCGGGCTGGGCCCCACACGTCCATGTGAAGGGTCTGCAGAGGAGCCTCTGTCGGGGGAAACTCAGAGGAGTGAGGGGTGGCACGCTGCCGCCCCTCGACACAGGGAAGGCAAGGAGGGGCCGGGGACGGTGGCAGGGGAGGCAGTGACCTGGGGAGACCCGAGACAAGGAAACGAGAGTGCATGCCACGAAGGCGCTGCATCGAAGGGTGACCAAGGCGGTGGTGCCAGAGGACCGTCCGGTGCGACAGGGTGCGACACGAGCAGGGGGCGGACAACTGACCTAACGCAGATGCAGACGCCGCTACCTGAGGGGACTCAGTGGTCAGTGTGTACAAGTCCGACCCCGGCTGCCTAGTGAAGGTAGCCAGGTGACGACCCGTCTGGGCACACGTGCAGTGTGTCACACGCTCACAGGCAGGGGTGAACTGGTGAACACCCGCGTCCTGGAGCGCAGAACCCGCCACCAAGTTCGTAGAGAACGAGGGGAGGTAAAGGCCCGATAGTGTGCCGGACGGGACAGCAGGACAAGGGAGGGCAGTGGTGGAGGTCGCAAGGACCGGACCCCCTGAGGGGTCAGCCAGGGAGACAGCAACCGGCCTAGGGAGCTGCTCGAGGGCAGTGCGGTCGCGAAAGAAACAGCGAGAAGCACCTGAGTCCAGTGTGAAGGTGTGCAGTGCCTCAGTAGACTCAGTACCTCAAGGTGCAGACTCACAAGCACCTGAAGCAGCAGACACACCTGCACCTAGAGCAGCAGCCTCACCAGGACCAGGGGCAGCAGACGCACTAGCACCTAGAGCGGCAGCCTCACCGGCACCTGGAGCAGCAGACTGGATACCGGGGTCAGGCGGCACACACAGGTGACAGGCTCCCTCGGCACTAGTAGACAATGCATACATTGCAGTGAGAATAGCATCATAGTCAAGAGCAAAGATATCGACCCTCTGCCTAAGCAGCTCCACCCAGTCGGGGAGCTCAGCGTCGTCGCCAAACTCTGTACGCCAAGCGTCGCTCAGACGGGCGAAGCAGCGGAACTCTGTGTGACCACGCGTCCCGCAAGGCTGACCAGTCCGGACACACGTGCTAACAACGTACGGGCAGCGAGCAGTACTCAGCGACCCTCGACTCTGAGCGTACCACTCACGAAGCTGCTGGGGCGACAGAGTCTCGCGCGGACGACACTGCTGCTGCACCGGGCCACTACAAGAAGCTCCCGAACTACCCACTCCAGGACGACTCCCACTATGGCCACCCCGACAACCCCAACTGGCGTACCACTCACGAAGCTGCGGAGGCGTGAGGGACAGACGCGGACGGCCCTGGAGCTGCATCTGGCCACGCCAGGAGCAGTAGGAGAAGCAGTAGCAGCAGGAACAGCAGTAGCAGCAGTAGTAGCGGTAGCAGCGCGGGCAGGGCAGTGCTCACCAGTGGTGGGAAGGGCAGGCGCACGACGGAGGCGACTGCGGGGCCGCTACAGCGGCAGGGCGGGGCCGCGACCGCGGCAGGGAGCTCCGCAGCAGCTGCTGCAGGGCGGGGCGACGACTGCGGCTAGGGGCTCCGCGGCAGGTGCTGCAGGGCGGGACCGGGCCGCAACGGCAGCTGGTGCAAGGCAGGGACAGGGGGGGGGGGCGCGACGGCCGCTGCTGCAGGGTGGGGCGGGGCCGCGACGGCAGCTGCTGCAGGGCGGGGCAAACCGCGACGGCAGCTGCGGCAGGGCGGGGCAGTCCGCGACAGCAGCTGCTGTAGGGTGGGGCAGGGCCGGGAAGGCAGCTGCTGCAGGGCGAGGCAGGGGCGGCCGTCCAAAGGGAGGGCGCGGGATAGGGCAGGGCGACGCGGCGGGCAGGGGCGACGCCGCGCAGGCCCCGCAGGGGCGTCACGACGAGCGGGGGCGACGCCCGGGTCCCGCTGGGGCGGCGCGATGCGCAGGAGCCGCGCCTCGCGGGTCCCGCAGGGGCGTCACGAAGAGGCAGGGGGAGACGCGCGGGTCCCGCAGAGGCGTCGCGACGAGGCGGGGGGGGGGACGTGCGGGTCCCGCAGAGGCGTCGCGAAGAGGCAGGGGGCGACGCGCGGGTCCCGTAAGGGTGTCGCGAAGAGGCGGGGGCGACGCGCGGGTCCCGCAGAGGCGTCGCGAAGAGGCAAGGGGCGACGCGCGCGGGTCCTGGCGGGCTGCAGGCGCCGACGCGCAGCAGCCGCGGCGCGCGGGTTACGGCCTGCGCGCGAGCGGCCTACGGGCGGCGTATGGGCTGCCTACGGGCTGCCTACGGGCGGCAGCGGCCTACGGGCGGCGTACGGGCTGCCTACGGGCGGCAGCGGCCTACGGGCAGCGTAAGGGCGGCCTACGGGCAGCGTAAGGGCGGCCTACGGGCGACGGCGGGCGACGGGCAGCCTACGGGCGGCGGCCTACGTGCAGGCAGGTCGCGGGCGGCTCGAGGGGCCGCGCGACGCCGGTACGAACTGCGTGGGCGGCTAGCGGGCTGCGTGCGCACGGGCAGAGGACTGCGCGCGGGCAGAACGAAGGGCGGGGCGCGCGAGGGCGCACTAGCAGAAAGAAGGCGCACGAGGGCGCACGAGGGCGCACGAAAGGTAGGGCGCACGAGGGCGCGTCTAGCGGAATAGTGGGCCCGTAGCAGCAAGCGGTCCTAGGTGGCTAACCTAGGCTCGTGATACCATGTCAGAATCAACAAGAGTGGTTGAACTAGGAAAGAGTTGGGTACAAGTAAGAAACCCTAAACTTACTGTACCCCATAGTAACTACCCCATTACAGCCTAAACAAACTGTAGCAGATGTAACATTTGACACGCCCCATGCTCCAACTTTCGATCATCCCGCCCCATTCTCCCACTTTCCATCACCCCGCTGCATTCTCCCGCTTTCCATCATCCCGCCCCATTCTCACGCTTTCCATCACCCCGCCCCATTCCCCCGCTTTCCATCACCCTGCCCCATTCTCCCGCTTTCCATCACCCTGCCCCATTCTCCCTCCTTCCATCACCCCGCCCCATTCTCCCGCTTTCCATCACCTGGCCCCATTCTCCTTTCTTCCATCACCCCGCCCCATTCTCCCTCCTTCCATCACCCCGCCCCATTCCACTCCTTCCATCACCCCACCCCATTCTCCCACTTTCCATCACCCGCCCCATTCTCCCGCTTTCCATCACCCCACCCCGATCTCCCGCTTTCCATCACCCCGCCCCATTCTCCCACTTTCTATCACCCCGCCCCATTCTCCCACTTTCCATCACCCCGCCCCATTCTCCCGCTTTCCATCACCCCGCCCCATTCTCCCGCTTTCCACCACCCCGCCCCATTCTCCCGCTTTCCATCACCCCACCCCATTCTCCCGCTTTCCATCACCCCGCCCCATTCTCCCGCTTTCCATCACCCTGCCGCATTCTCCCGCTTTCCATCACCCCGCCCCATTCTCCCGCTTTCCATCACCCCGCCCCAAACTCCCGCTTTCCATCACCCCACCCCATTCTCCCGCTTTCCATCACCCCGCCCCATTCTCCCGCTTTCCATCACCCCGCCCCATTCTCCCGCTTTCCATCACCCCGCCCCATTCTCCCTCTTTCCATCACCCCGCCCCATTCTCCCTCCTTCCATCAACCCGCTCCATTTTCCCTCCTTCCATCACCCCGCCCCATTCTCCCTCCTTCCATCACCCCGCCCCATTCTCCCTACTTCCATCACCCCGCCCCATTCTCCCGCTTTCCATCACCTCGCCCCATTCTCCCGCTTTCCATCACCCCGCCCCGAACTCCTGCTTTCCATCACCCCGCCCCGTTCTCCCGCTTTCCATCACCCCGCCCCATTCTCCCGCTTTCCATCACCCCGCCCCATTCTCCCGCCTTCCATCACCCCGCCCCATTCTTCCACTTTCCATCACCCCGCCCTATTCTCCCGCTTTCCATCACCCCGCCCCATTCTCCCGCTTTCCATCACCCCGCCCCATTCTCCCTCCTTCCATCACCCGGCCCCATTCTCCCTCCTTCCATCACCCCGCCCCATTCTCCCGCTTTCCATCACCTGGCTCCATTCTCCCTCCTTCCATCAGCCCGCGCCATTCCACTCCTTCCATCACCCCGCCCCATTCTCCCGCTTTCCATCACCCCGCCCCAATCTCCCGCTTTCCATCACCCCGCCCCATTTTCTCTCGAAAACGAGAAACGATCCGCACAAGGGTAGAAAAATGCGAATCACCCGGGGTTTTTTCGCATGGTCCCGCTTGTCATACCCCCACACATAATTCAGGATGGTTTTCAGCTCCAAAGGCACACAAACGTGCGACCGATCCTCTTTGAAGCAGGCCCCTCCGGGGCGCTTAGAGCCATTTTCTCTCGAAAACGCGAAACGATCTGCACAGGTGTAGAAAGATGCGAATCACCCGGGGTTTTTTCGCACCGTCCCGCTTGCCATACCCCTATGCACCATTCAGGATGGTTTTCAGCTCCAAAGGCACACAAAACGTGCGACTGACCCACTTTGAAGCGGGCCCCTCCAGGGCGTTTAGAGCCATTTTCTCTCGAAAACCCGAAACGATCCGCACAGGTGTAGAAAAATGCGAATCACCTGGGGTTTTTTCGCACCGTCCCGCTTGCCATACCCCCACGCGCCATTCAGAAAGGTTTTCAGTTCCAAACGCACACAAACGTGCGACCGACCCCCCTTTGAAGCAGGCCCCTCTGGGGCGTTTAGAGCCATTTTCTCTCGAAAACGCGAAACGATCCGCACAGGTGTAGAAAAATGCGAATCACCCGGGGTTTTTTCGCACCGTCCCGCTTGTCATACCCCCATGCACCATTCAGGATGGTTTTCAGCTCCAAACGCACACAAACGTGCGACTGACCCCCTTTGAAGCGGGCCCCTCCGGGGCGTTTAGAGCCATTTACTCTCGAAAATGCGAACAATCCGCACATGTGTAGAAAGATGCGAATCACCCAGGGTTTTTTCGCACCGTCCTGCTTGTCATACCCCCACGCACCATTCAGAAAGGTTTTCAGCTCCAAACGCACATGCGACCGACCCCCTTTGAAGCGGGCCCCTCCAGGGATTTAGAGCCATTTTCTCTCGAAAACGCGAAACGATCCGCACAGGTGTAGAAAAATGCGAATCACCCGGGGTTTTTTCGCACCGTCCCGCTTGCCGTACCCCCACGCACCATTCAGGATGGTTTTCAGCTCCAAACGCACACAAACGTGCGAACGACCCCCTTTGAAGCGGGCCCCTCCGGGGCGTTTAGAGCCATTTTCTCTCGAAAACGCGAAACGATCCGCACAGGTGTAGAAAAATGCGAATCATCCGGGGTTTTTTCGCACCGTCCCGCTTGTTATACCCCCACGCACCATTCAGAAAGGTTTTCAGCTCCAAACGCAGACAAACGTGCGACCGACCCTCTTTGAAGCGGGCCCCTCCGGGGCGTTTAGAGCCATTTTCTCTCGAAAGCGCAGAACGATCCGCACAGGTGTATAAAAATGTGAATCACCCAAGGTTTTTTCGCACCGTCCCGCTTGTCATACCCCTACGCACCATTCAGGATGGTTTCAGCTCCAAAGGCAGACAAACGTGCCACGTGGGAGGGGGTTTGGGGAGCACGATCGAGCGCAAGAACCCCCAACTGCTTTGCAATCTTCCACACATACGCGCGGATTTTCAGCGTGCTGGGGCAAAACTGACTTTGGCCCGGCTCAAGCGATGTCGGTCGCGCATCTGTGCGCCTTTGCGGCCACGACTGTTTTGCCACGTGGGAGGGGTTTTGAGGATCACGATCGAGCAAAAGAACCCCCGACCGCTTCGCAATCTTCCACACATGCGCGCGGATTTTCAGCGTGCTGGGGCAAAACTAGCTTAGGTCGCCCGGGTTGGCCCGGCTCAAGCGATGTGGGTCGCGCATCTGTGCGCCTTTGAAGCCGCGACTATTTTGCCACGTGGGAGGGGGACTGGGGAGCATGATCGAGCACAAGAACCCCCGACTGCTTCGCAATCTTCCAGACATGCGCGTGAATTTTCAGCGTGCTGGGGCAAAACCGGCTTAGGACGCCCGGGAAGGCCCGGCTCAAGCGATGTCGGTCGCGCATCTGTGCGCCTTTGCAGCCAGGACTGTTTTGCCAGATGGGAGGTGGTATGGGGAGCACGTTCGAGTGCAAGAACCCCTGACTGCTTCGCAATCTTCCACACATGCGCGCCGATTTTCAGCATGCTTGGGCAAAACTGGCTCGGGACGTCCAGGATGGCCAGGCTCAAGCGATGTCGGTCGCGCACCTGTGCGTGTTTACAGCCGTGACTGTTTTGCTAGGTGGAAGGGGGTATGGGGATCACGATCGAGCACAAGAACCCCCGACTGGTTCGCAATCTTCCACACATGCGCGCGGATTTTCAGCGCGCTGGGGCAAAACTGGCTCAGGACGTCCAGGATAGCCCGGCTCAAGCGATGTGGGTCGTGCATCTGTGCGCCTTTGCAGCCGCGAATCTTTTCCCAGGTGGGAGGGGGTATGGGGAGCATGATCCAGCGCAAGAACCCTCAACTGCTTCTCAATCTTCCACACATGCGCGCGGATTTTCAGCGTGCTGGGGCAAAACTGGCTTAGGACGTCCAGGATGGCCCGGCTCAAGCGATGTCGGTCGCGCATCTGTGCGCCTTTGCAGCCGCGACTGTTTTGCCGTGTGGGAGAGGGTCTGGGGAGCACGATCGAGCGCAAGAACCCCCAACTGCTTCGCAATCTTCCACACATGCGCGCGCATTTTCAGCGTGCTGGGGCAAAACTGGTTCAGGACGTCCTGGATAGCCCGGCTCAAGGGATGTGGGTCGTGCATCTGTGCGCCTTTGCAGCTGCGAATGTTTTCCCAGGTGGGAGTGGGTATGGGGAGCATATCCAGCGCAAGAACCCCCAACTGCTTCTCAATCTTCCACACATGCGCGCGGATTTTCAGCTTGCTGGGGCAAAACTGGCTTAGGACGTCCAGGATGGCCCGGCTCAAGCGATGTCGGACGCGCATCTGTGCGCCTTTGCAGCCGCGACTATTTTGCCATGTGGGAAGGGGGTCTGGGGAGCACGATCGAGCGCAAGAACCCCCGACTAATTCGCAATTTTCCACACATGCGCGCGGATTGTCAGCGTGCTGGAGCAAAACCGCTTAGGACGCCCTTGATGGCCCGGCTCAAGCGATGTCGGTCGCGCATCTGTGCGCCTTTGCAGCCAGGACTGTGTTGCCAGGTGGGAGGGGGTATGGGGAGCACGATCGAGTGCAAGAACCCCTGACTGCTTTGCAATCTTCTACACATGAGCGCCGATTTTCACCATGCTTGGGCAAAACTGGCTCGGGACGTTCCGGATGGCCAGGCTCAAGCGATGTCGGTCGCGCACCTGTGTTAGTTAACAGCCGTAACTGTTTTGCTAGGTGGAAGGGGGTATGGGGATCACGATCGAGCACAAGAACCCCCAACTGGTTCGCAATCTTCCACACATGCGCGCGGATTTTCAGCGCGCTGGGGCAAAACTGGCTCAGGACGTCCAGGATAGCCCGGCTCAAGCGATGTGGGTCGTGCATCTGTGCGCCTTTGCAGCCGCGAATGTTTTCCCGGCTGGGAGGGGGTATGGGGAGAATGATCCAGCGCAAGAACCCCCAACCGCTTCTCAATCTTCCACACATGCGCGCGGATTTTCAGCATGATGGGGCAAAACCGACTTCACCCCGCACCATTCTCCAGCTTTCCATCACTCCGCCCAATTCTCCCGCTTTCCATCACCCCGCCCCATTCTCCCGCTTTCCATCACCCCGCCCCATTCTCCCGCTTTCCATCACCCCGCCCCATTCTCCCGCTTTCCATTACCCCGCCCCATTCTCCCGCTTTCCATCACCCCGCCCCATTCTCCCGCTTTCCATCACCCGCCCCATTCTCCAGCTTTACATCACCCCGCCCCATTCTCCCTCCTTCGATCACCACTCCCCATTCTCCCTGCTTCCATCACCCCGCCCCATTCTCCCGATTTCCATCACCCCGCCCCATTCTCCCGCTTTCCATCACCCCGCCCCATTCTCCCGCTTTCCATCACTCCGCCCCATTCTCCTGCTTTCCATCACCCCGCCCCATTCTCCCGCTTTCTATCACCCCGCCCCGTTCTCCCGCTTTCCATCACCCCACCCCATTCTCCCGCTTTCCATCACCCCGGCCCATTCTCCCTCCTTCCATCACCTCGCCCCATTCTCCCTCCTTCCATCACCCTGCCCCATTCTCCCGCTTTCCATCACCCCGCCCCATTCTCCCGCTTTCCATCACCCCGCCCCATTCTCCCGCTTTCTATCACCCCGCCCCATTCTCCCGCTTTCCATCACCCCGCACCATAATCCCCCTTTCAATCACCCCGCCATATTCTCCCTTCTTCCATCACCCCGCCCCATTCTCCCGCTTTCTATCACCACGCCCCATTCTCCCTCCTTCCATCACCCCGCCCCATTCTCCCTCCTTCCATCACTCCGCCCCATTCTCCCGCTTTCCATCACCCCGGCCCATTCTCCCTCCTTCCATCACCTCGCCCCATTCTCCCTCCTTCCATCACCCTGCCCCATTCTCCCGCTTTCCATCACCCCGCCCCATTCTCCCACTTTCCATCACCCCGCCCTATTCTCCCGCGCTCCATCACCCCGCCCCATTCTCCCGCTTTCCCACAACCCGCCCCATTCTGTCGCTTTCCATCACCCTGCCCCATTCTCCCGCTTTCCATCACCCCGCCCCATTCTCCAGCTTTCCATCACTCCGCCCAATTCTCCCGCTTTCCATCACCCCGCCCCATTCTCCCGCTTTCCATCACCCCGCCCCATTCTCCCGCTTTCCATCACCCCGCCCCATTCTCCCGCTTTCCATTACCCCGCCCCATTCTCCCGCTTTCCATCACCCCGCCCCATTCTCCCGCTTTCCATCACCCGCCCCATTCTCCAGCTTTACATCACCCCGCCCCATTCTCCCTCCTTCGATCACCTCTCCCCATTCTCCCTGCTTCCATCACCCCGCCCCATTCTCCCAATTTCCATCACCCCGCCCCATTCTCCCGCTTTCCATCACCCCGCCCCATTCTCCCGCTTTCCATCACTCCGCCCCATTCTCCTGCTTTCCATCACCCCGCCCCATTCTCCCGCTTTCTATCACCCCGCCCCGTTCTCCCGCTTTCCATCACCCCACCCCATTCTCCCGCTTTCCATCACCCCGGCCCATTCTCCCTCCTTCCATCACCTCGCCCCATTCTCCCTCCTTCCATCACCCTGCCCCATTCTCCCGCTTTCCATCACCCCGCCCCATTCTCCCGCTTTCCATCACCCCGCCCCATTCTCCCGCTTTCTATCACCCCGCCCCATTCTCCCGCTTTCCATCACCCCGCACCATTATCCCCCTTTCCATCACCCCGCCACATTCTCCCTTCTTCCATCACCCCGCCCCATTCTCCCGCTTTCTATCACCACGCCCCATTCTCCCTCCTTCCATCACCCCGCCCCATTCTCCCGCTTTCCATCACCTCGCCCCATTCTCCCGCTTTCCATCGCCCCACCCCATTCTCCCGCTTTCCATCACCCCGCCCCATTCTCCCGCTTTCCATCACCCCGCCCCATTCTCCCTCCTTCCATCAGACCCGCCCCATTCTCCCTCCTTCCATCACCCCGCCCCATTCTCCCGCTTTCCATCACCCCGCCCCATTCTCCCTCCTTCCATCACCCCGCCCCATTCTCCCGCTTTCCATCACCCCGCCCCATTCTCCCTCCTTCCATCACCCCGCCCCATTCTCCCTCCTTCCATCATCCCGCCCCTTTCTCCCGCTTTCCATCACCCCGCCCCATTCTCCAGCTTTACATCACCCCGCCCCATTCTCCCTCCTTCGATCACCACTCCCCATTCTCCCTGCTTCCATCACCCCGCCCCATTCTCCCGCTTTCCATCACCCCGCCCCATTCTCCCGCTTTCCATCACTCCGCCCCATTCTCCTGCTTTCCATCACCCCACCCCATTCTCCCGCTTTCTATCACCCCGCCCCGTTCTCCCGCTTTCCATCACCCCACCCCATTCTCCCGCTTTCCATCACCCCGGCCCATTCTCCCTCCTTCCATCACCTCGCCCCATTCTCCCTCCTTCCATCACCCTGCCCCATTCTCCCGCTTTCCATCACCCCGCCCCATTCTCCCGCTTTCCATCACCCCGTCCCATTCTCCCGCTTTCTATCACCCCGCCCCATTCTCCCGCTTTCCATCACCGCGCACCATTATCCCCCTTTCCATCACCCCGCCACATTCTCCCTTCTTCCATCACCCCGCCCCATTCTCCCGCTTTCTATCACCACGCCCCATTCTCCCTCCTTCCATCACTCCGCCCCATTTTCACGCTTTCCATCACCTCGCCCCATTCTCCCGCTTTCCATCGCCCCGCCCCATTCTCCCGCTTTCCATCACCCCGCCCCATTCTCCCGCTTTCCATCACCCCGCCCCATTCTCCCGCTTTCCATCACCCCGCCCCATTCTCCCGCTTTCCATCACCCCGCCCCATTCTCCCGCTTTCCATCACCCCGCCCCATTCTCCCGCTTTCCATCAACCCGCCCCATTCTCCCGCTTTCCATCACCCTGCCCCATTCTCCCTCCTTCCATCAGACCCGCCCCATTCTCCCTCCTTCCATCACCCCGCCCCATTCTCCCGCTTTCCATCACCCCGCCCCATTCTCCCTCCTTCCATCACCCCGCCCCATTCTCCCGCTTTCCATCACCCCGCCCCATTCTCCCTCCTTCCATCACCCCGCCCCATTCTCCCTCCTTCCATCATCCCGCCCCTTTCTCCCGCTTTCCATCACCCCGCCCCATTCTCCCGCTTTCCATCACCCCGCCCCATTCTGCCGCTTTCCATCACCCCGCCCCATTCTCGCGCTTTCCATCACCCCGCCCCATTCTCCCGCTTTCCATCACCCCGCCCCATTCTCCAGCTTTCCATCACCCCGCCCCATTCTCCCGCTTTCCATCACCCCGCACCATTATCCTGCTTTCCATCACCCCGCCACATTCTCCCTCCTTCCATCACCCCGCCCCATTCTCCCGCTTTCCATCACCCCGCCCCATTCTCCCTCCTTCCATCACCCCGCCCCATTCTCCCTCCTTCCATCACCCCGCCCCTTTCTCCCGCTTTCCATCACCCCGCTCCATTCTCCCGCTTTCCATCATCCCGCCCCATTCTCCCGCTTTCCATCACCCCGCCCCATTCTCCTGCTTTCCATCACCCCGCCCCATTCTCCCGTTTTCCATCACCCCGCCCCATTCTCCCGCTTTCCATCACCCCGCCCCATTCTTCCGCTTTCCATCACCGCGCCCCATTCTCCCGCTTTCCATCACCCCGCCCCATTCTCCCGCTTTCCATCACCCCGCCCCATTCTCCCTCCTTCCATCACCCCGCCCCATTCTCCCTCCTTCCATCACCCCGCCCCATTCTCCCGCTTTCCATCACCCCGCCCCATTCTCCCGCTTTCCATCACCCGCCCCATTATCCCTCCTTCCATCACCCCGCCCCATTCTCCCTCCTTCCATCACCCCGCCCCATTATCCCGCTTTCAATCACCCCACCCCATTCTCTTGCTTTCCATCACCCCGCCCCATTCTCCCGCTTTCCATCACCCCGCCCCATTCTCCCGCTTTCCATCACTCCGCCCCATTCTCCTGCTTTCCATCACCCCGCCCCATTCTCCCGCTTTCTATCACCCCGCCCCGTTCTCCCGCTTTCCATCACCCCACCCCATTCTCCCGCTTTCCATCACCCCGGCCCATTCTCCTTCCTTCCATCACCTCGCCCCATTCTCCCTCCTTCCATCACCCTGCCCCATTCTCCCGCTTTCCATCACCCCGCCCCATTCTCCCGCTTTCCATCACCCCGTCCCATTCTCCCGCTTTCTATCACCCCGCCCCATTCTCCCGCTTTCCATCACCCCGCACCATTATCCCCCTTTCCATCACCCCGCCACATTCTCCCTTCTTCCATCACCCCGCCCCATTCTCCCGCTTTCCATCACCCCGCCCCATTCTCCCGCTTTCCATCACCCGCCCCATTATCCCTCCTTCCATCACCCCGCCCCATTCTCCCTCCTTCCATCACCCCGCCCCATTATCCCGCTTTCAGTCACCCCACCCCATTCTCTTGCTTTCCATCACCCCGCCCCATTCTCCCGCTTTCCATCACCCCGCCCCATTCTCCCGCTTTCCATCACTCCGCCCCATTCTCCTGCTTTCCATCACCCCGCCCCATTCTCCCGCTTTCTATCACCCCGCCCCGTTCTCCCGCTTTCCATCACCCCACCCCATTCTCCCGCTTTCCATCACCCCGGCCCATTCTCCCTCCTTCCATCACCTCGCCCCATTCTCCCTCCTTCCATCACCCTGCCCCATTCTCCCGCTTTCCATCACCCCGCCCCATTCTCCCGCTTTCCATCACCCCGTCCCATTCTCCCGCTTTCTATCACCCCGCCCCATTCTCCCGCTTTCCATCACCCCGCACCATTATCCCCCTTTCCATCACCCCGCCACATTCTCCCTTCTTCCATCACCCCGCCCCATTCTCCCGCTTTCTATCACCACGCCCCATTCTCCCTCCTTCCATCACTCCGCCCCATTTTCACGCTTTCCATCACCTCGCCCCATTCTCCCGCTTTCCATCGCCCCGCCCCATTCTCCCGCTTTCCATCACCCCGCCCCATTCTCCCGCTTTCCATCACCCCGCCCCATTCTCCCGCTTTCCATCACCCCGCCCCATTCTCCCGCTTTCCATCACCCCGCCCCATTCTTCCGCTTTCCATCACCCCGCCCCATTCTCCCGCTTTCCATCAACCCGCCCCATTCTCCCGCTTTCCATCACCCCGCCCCATTCTCCCTCCTTCCATCAGACCCACCCCATTCTCCCTCCTTCCATCACCCCGCCCCATTCTCCCGCTTTCCATCACCCCGCCCCATTCTCCCTCCTTCCATCACCCCGCCCCATTCTCCCGCTTTCCATCACCCCGCCCCATTCTCCCTCCTTCCATCACCCCGCCCCATTCTCCCTCCTTCCATCATCCCGCCCCTTTCTCCCGCTTTCCATCACCCCGCCCCATTCTCCCGCTTTCCATCACCCCGCCCCATTCTCCCGCTTTCCATCACCCCGCCCCATTCTCCCGCTTTCCATCACCCCGCCCCATTCTCCCGCTTTCCATCACCCCGCCCCATTCTCCCGCTTTCCATCACCCCGCCCCATTCTCCCGCTTTCCATCACCCCGCCCCATTCTCCCGCTTTCCATCACCCCGCACCATTATCCTGCTTTCCATCACCCCGCCACATTCTCCCTCCTTCCATCACCCCGCCCCATTCTCCCGCTTTCCATCACCCCGCCCCATTCTCCCTCCTTCCATCACCCCGCCCCATTCTCCCTCCTTCCATCACCCCGCCCCTTTCTCCCGCTTTCCATCACCCCGCTCCATTCTCCCGCTTTCCATCATCCCGCCCCATTCTCCCGCTTTCCATCACCCCGCCCCATTCTCCTGCTTTCCATCACCCCGCCCCATTCTCCCGTTTTCCATCACCCCGCCCCATTCTCCCGCTTTCCATCACCCCGCCCCATTCTTCCGCTTTCCATCACCGCGCCCCATTCTCCCGCTTTCCATCACCCCGCCCCATTCTCCCGCTTTCCATCACCCCGCCCCATTCTCCCTCCTTCCATCACCCCGCCCCATTCTCCCTCCTTCCATCACCCCGCCCCATTCTCCCGCTTTCCATCACCCCGCCCCATTCTCCCGCTTTCCATCACCCGCCCCATTATCCCTCCTTCCATCACCCCGCCCCATTCTCCCTCCTTCCATCACCCCGCCCCATTATCCCGCTTTCAATCACCCCACCCCATTCTCTTGCTTTCCATCACCCCGCCCCATTCTCCCGCTTTCCATCACCCCGCCCCATTCTCCCGCTTTCCATCACCCCGCCCCATTCTCCCGCTTTCCATCACCCCGCCCCATTCTCCCGCTTTCCATCACCCCGCCCCATTCTCCCGCTTTCCATCACCCCGCCCCATTATCCCTCCTTCCATCACCCCGCCCTATTCTCCCTCCTTCCATCACCCCGCCCCATTCTCCCGCTTTCAATCACCCCGCCCCATTCTCCCGCTTTCCATCACCCCGCCCCATTCTCCCGCTTTCCATCACCCCGCCCCATTTTCCCCACATTCCATCATCCCAGCCCATTCTCCCGCTTTACATCACCCCGCCCCATTCTCCCGCTTTCCATCACCCCGCCCTATTCTCCCGCTTTCAATCACCCCGCCCCATTCTCCCGCTTTCCATCACCCCGCCCCATTCTCCTGCTTTCCATCACCCCGCAACATTCTCCCTCCTTCCATCACCCCGCCCCATTCTCCCGCTTTCCATCACCCCACCCCATTCTCACGTTTTCCATCATCCCGGCCCATTCTCCCGCTTTCCATCACCCCGCCCCATTCTCCCGCTTTCCATCACCCCGCCCCATCTTCGCTTTCCATCACCCCGCCCCATTCTCCCGCTTTCCATCACCCCGCACCATTCTCCCGCTTTCCATCACCCCGCCCCATTCTCCCGCTTTCCATCACCCCGCCCCATTCTCCCGCTTTCCATCACCCCGCCCCATTCTCCCGCTTTCCATCACCCCGCCCCATTCTCCCATTTTCCATCACCCCGCCCCATTCTCCCGCTTTCCATCACCCCGCCAAATTCTCCCGCTTTCCATCACCCCGCCCCATTCTCCCGCTTTCCATCACCCCGCCCCATTCTCCCGCTTTCCATCACCCCGCCCCCATTCTCCCTCCTTCCATCACCCCGCCCCATTCTCCCGCTTTCCATCACCCGCCCCATTATCCTTCCTTCCATCACCCCGCCCCATTCTCCCTCCTTCCATCACCCCGCCCCATTCTCCGCTTTCAATCACCCCGCCCCATTCTCCCGCTTTCCATCACCCCGCCCCATTCTCCCGCTTTCCATCACCCCGCCCCATTTTCCCCACGTTCCATCATCCCGGCCCATTCCCCCGCTTTCCATCACCCCGCCCCATTCTCCCGCTTTCCATCACCCTGCCCTATTCTCCCGCTTTCCATCACCCCGCCCCATTCTCCCGCTTTCCATCACCCCGCCCCATTCTGTCGCTTTCCATCACCCCGCCCCATTCTCCCGCTTTCCATCACCCCGCCCCATTCTCCCGCTTTCCATCACCCCGCCCCATTCTCCCTCCTTCCATCACCCCGCCCCATTCTCCCGATTTCCATCACCCCGCCCCATTCTCCCGCTTTCCATCACCCCGCCCCATTCTCCCGCTTTCCATCACCCCGCCCCATTCTCCTGCATTCCATCACTCCGCCCAATTCTCCCGCTTTCAATCACCCCGCCCCATTCTCCCGCTTTCCATCACCCCTCCCCATTCTCCCTCCTTCCATCACCCCGCCCCATTCTCCCGCTTTCCATCACCCCGCCCCATTCTCCCGCTTTCCATCACCCGTCCCATTCTCCCTCCTTCCATCACCCCGCCCCATTCTCCCGCTTTCATCACCCCGCCCAATTCTCCCGCTTTCCATCACCCCGCCCATTCTCCGCTTTCCATCACCCGCCCCATTCTCCCGCTTTCCATCACCCTGCCCCATTCTCCGCTTTCCATCACCCCGCCTCATTCTCCCGCTTTCCATCACCCCGCCCCATTCTCCCGCTTTCCATCACCCCGCCCGTTCTCCGCTTTCCATCACCCCGCCCATTCTCCCGCTTTCCATCACCCCGCCCCATTCTCCCCGCGTTCCATCACCCCGCCCCATTCTCCCGCTTTCCATCACCTCGCCCCATTCTCCCACTTTCCATCACCCCGGCCCGTTCTCCCGCTTTCCATCAACCGCCCCATTCTCCCGCTTTCCATCACCCCTCCCCATTCTCCCGCT
>CANJKZ010000649.1:0-65757 GCA_947471745.1 Closterium sp. Naga37s-1 | reverse complement strand
ACCAACCGGCCTGTTGGTCCTGTGGACCGGTTGGACCACCGGCCTGTTGGTCCTGTGGACCGGTTGGACCAACCGGCCTGTTGGTCCTGTGGACCGGTTGGACCACCCGCCTGTTGGTCCTGTGGACCGGTTGGACCAACCGGCCTGTTGGTCCTGTGGACCGGTTGGACCAACGGCCTGTTGTCCTGTGGACCGTTGGACCAACCGGCCTGTTGGTCCTGTGGACCGGTTGGACCAACCGCCTGTTGGTCCTGTGGACCGGTTGGACCAACCGGCCTGTTGGTCCTGTGGACCGGTTGGACCAACCGGCCTGTTGGTCCTGTGGACCGGTTGGACCAACCGGCCTGTTGGTCCTGTGGACCGTTTGGACCAACCGGCCTGTTGGTCCTGTGGACCGGTTGGACCAACCGGCCTGTTGTCCTGTGGACCGGTTGGACCAACCGGCTGTTGGTCCTGTGGACCGGTTGGACCAACCGGCCTGTTGGTCCTGTGGACCGGTTGGACCAACCGGCCTGTTGGTCCTGTGGACCGGTTGGACCAACCGGCCTGTTGGTCCTGTGGACCGGTTGGACCAACCGGCCTGTTGGTCCTGTGGACCGGTTGGACCAACCGGCCTGTTGGTCCTGTGGACCGGTTGGACCACCGGCCTGTTGGTCCTGTGGACCGGTTGGACCAACCGGCCTGTTGGTCCTGTGGACCGGTTGGACCACCGGCCTGTTGGTCCTGTGGACCGGTTGGACCAACCGGCCTGTTGGTCCTGTGGACCGGTTGGACCAACCGGCCTGTTGGTCCTGTGGACCGGTTGGACCAACCGGCCTGTTGGTCCTGTGGACCGGTTGGACCAACCGGCCTGTTGGTCCTGTGGACCGGTTGGACCAACCGGCCTGTTGGTCCTGTGGACCGGTTGGACCAACCGGCCTGTTGGTCCTGTGGACCGGTTGGACCAACCGGCCTGTTGGTCCTGTGGACCGGTTGGACCAACCGGCCTGTTGGTCCTGTGGACCGGTTGGACCAACCGGCCTGTTGGTCCTGTGGACCGGTTGGACCAACCGGCCTGTTGGTCCTGTGGACCGGTTGGACCAACCGGCCTGTTGGTCCTGTGGACCGTTGGACCAACCGGCCTGTTGGTCCTGTGGACCGGTTGGACCAACCGGCCTGTTGGTCCTGTGGACCGGTTGGACCAACGGCCTGTTGGTCCTGTGGACCGGTTGGACCAACCGGCCTGTTGGTCCTGTGGACCGGTTGGACCAACCGGCCTGTTGGTCCTGTGGACCGGTTGGACCAACCGGCCTGTTGGTCCTGTGGACCGGTTGGACCAACCGGCCTGTTGGTCCTGTGGACCGGTTGGACCAACCGGCCTGTTGGTCCTGTGGACCGGTTGGACCAACCGGCCTTTGGTCCTGTGGACCGGTTGGACCAACCGGCCTGTTGGTCCTGTGGACCGGTTGGACCAACCGGCCTGTTGGTCCTGTGGACCGGTTGGACCAACCGGCCTGTTGGTCCTGTGGACCGGTTGGACCAACCGGCCTGTTGGTCCTGTGGACCGGTTGGACCAACCGGCCTGTTGGTCCTGTGGACCGGTTGGACCAACCGGCCTGTTGGTCCTGTGGACCGGTTGGACCAACCGGCCTGTTGGTCCTGTGGACCGGTTGGACCAACCGGCCTGTTGGTCCTGTGGACCGGTTGGACCAACCGGCCTGTTGGTCCTGTGGACCGGTTGGACCAACCGGCCTGTTGGTCCTGTGGACCGGTTGGACCAACCGGCCTGTTGGTCCTGTGGACCGGTTGGACCAACCGGCCTGTTGGTCCTGTGGACCGGTTGGACCAACCGGCCTGTTGGTCCTGTGGACCGGTTGGACCAACCGGCCTGTTGGTCCTGTGGACCGGTTGGACCAACCGGCCTGTTGGTCCTGTGGACCGGTTGGACCAACCGGCCTGTTGGTCCTGTGGACCGGTTGGACCAACCGGCCTGTTGGTCCTGTGGACCGGTTGGACCAACCGGCCTGTTGGTCCTGTGGACCGGTTGGACCAACCGGCCTGTTGGTCCTGTGGACCGGTTGGACCAACCGGCCTGTTGGTCCTGTGGACCGGTTGGACCAACCGGCCTGTTGGTCCTGTGGACCGGTTGGACCAACCGGCCTGTTGGTCCTGTGGACCGGTTGGACCAACCGGCCTGTTGGTCCTGTGGACCGGTTGGACCAACCGGCCTGTTGGTCCTGTGGACCGGTTGGACCAACCGGCCTGTTGGTCCTGTGGACCGGTTGGACCAACCGGCCTGTTGGTCCTGTGGACCGGTTGGACCAACCGGCCTGTTGGTCCTGTGGACCGGTTGGACCAACCGGCCTGTTGGTCCTGTGGACCGGTTGGACCAACCGGCCTGTTGGTCCTGTGGACCGGTTGGACCAACCGGCCTGTTGGTCCTGTGGACCGGTTGGACCAACCGGCCTGTTGGTCCTGTGGACCGGTTGGACCAACCGGCCTGTTGGTCCTGTGGACCGGTTGGACCAACCGGCCTGTTGGTCCTGTGGACCGGTTGGACCAACCGGCCTGTTGGTCCTGTGGACCGGTTGGACCAACCGGCCTGTTGGTCCTGTGGACCGGTTGGACCAACCGGCCTGTTGGTCCTGTGGACCGGTTGGACCAACCGGCCTGTTGGTCCTGTGGACCGGTTGGACCAACCGGCCTGTTGGTCCTGTGGACCGGTTGGACCAACCGGCCTGTTGGTCCTGTGGACCGGTTGGACCAACCGGCCTGTTGGTCCTGTGGACCGGTTGGACCAACCGGCCTGTTGGTCCTGTGGACCGGTTGGACCAACCGGCCTGTTGGTCCTGTGGACCGGTTGGACCAACCGGCCTGTTGGTCCTGTGGACCGGTTGGACCAACCGGCCTGTTGGTCCTGTGGACCGGTTGGACCAACCGGCCTGTTGGTCCTGTGGACCGGTTGGACCAACCGGCCTGTTGGTCCTGTGGACCGGTTGGACCAACCGGCCTGTTGGTCCTGTGGACCGGTTGGACCAACCGGCCTGTTGGTCCTGTGGACCGGTTGGACCAACCGGCCTGTTGGTCCTGTGGACCGGTTGGACCAACCGGCCTGTTGGTCCTGTGGACCGGTTGGACCAACCGGCCTGTTGGTCCTGTGGACCGGTTGGACCAACCGGCCTGTTGGTCCTGTGGACCGGTTGGACCAACCGGCCTGTTGGTCCTGTGGACCGGTTGGACCAACCGGCCTGTTGGTCCTGTGGACCGGTTGGACCAACCGGCCTGTTGGTCCTGTGGACCGGTTGGACCAACCGGCCTGTTGGTCCTGTGGACCGGTTGGACCAACCGGCCTGTTGGTCCTGTGGACCGGTTGGACCAACCGGCCTGTTGGTCCTGTGGACCGGTTGGACCAACCGGCCTGTTGGTCCTGTGGACCGGTTGGACCAACCGGCCTGTTGGTCCTGTGGACCGGTTGGACCAACCGGCCTGTTGGTCCTGTGGACCGGTTGGACCAACCGGCCTGTTGGTCCTGTGGACCGGTTGGACCAACCGGCCTGTTGGTCCTGTGGACCGGTTGGACCAACCGGCCTGTTGGTCCTGTGGACCGGTTGGACCAACCGGCCTGTTGGTCCTGTGGACCGGTTGGACCAACCGGCCTGTTGGTCCTGTGGACCGGTTGGACCAACCGGCCTGTTGGTCCTGTGGACCGGTTGGACCAACCGGCCTGTTGGTCCTGTGGACCGGTTGGACCAACCGGCCTGTTGGTCCTGTGGACCGGTTGGACCAACCGGCCTGTTGGTCCTGTGGACCGGTTGGACCAACCGGCCTGTTGGTCCTGTGGACCGGTTGGACCAACCGGCCTGTTGGTCCTGTGGACCGGTTGGACCAACCGGCCTGTTGGTCCTGTGGACCGGTTGGACCAACCGGCCTGTTGGTCCTGTGGACCGGTTGGACCAACCGGCCTGTTGGTCCTGTGGACCGGTTGGACCAACCGGCCTGTTGGTCCTGTGGACCGGTTGGACCAACCGGCCTGTTGGTCCTGTGGACCGGTTGGACCAACCGGCCTGTTGGTCCTGTGGACCGGTTGGACCAACCGGCCTGTTGGTCCTGTGGACCGGTTGGACCAACCGGCCTGTTGGTCCTGTGGACCGGTTGGACCAACCGGCCTGTTGGTCCTGTGGACCGGTTGGACCAACCGGCCTGTTGGTCCTGTGGACCGGTTGGACCAACCGGCCTGTTGGTCCTGTGGACCGGTTGGACCAACCGGCCTGTTGGTCCTGTGGACCGGTTGGACCAACCGGCCTGTTGGTCCTGTGGACCGGTTGGACCAACCGGCCTGTTGGTCCTGTGGACCGGTTGGACCAACCGGCCTGTTGGTCCTGTGGACCGGTTGGACCAACCGGCCTGTTGGTCCTGTGGACCGGTTGGACCAACCGGCCTGTTGGTCCTGTGGACCGGTTGGACCAACCGGCCTGTTGGTCCTGTGGACCGGTTGGACCAACCGGCCTGTTGGTCCTGTGGACCGGTTGGACCAACCGGCCTGTTGGTCCTGTGGACCGGTTGGACCAACCGGCCTGTTGGTCCTGTGGACCGGTTGGACCAACCGGCCTGTTGGTCCTGTGGACCGGTTGGACCAACCGGCCTGTTGGTCCTGTGGACCGGTTGGACCAACCGGCCTGTTGGTCCTGTGGACCGGTTGGACCAACCGGCCTGTTGGTCCTGTGGACCGGTTGGACCAACCGGCCTGTTGGTCCTGTGGACCGGTTGGACCAACCGGCCTGTTGGTCCTGTGGACCGGTTGGACCAACCGGCCTGTTGGTCCTGTGGACCGGTTGGACCAACCGGCCTGTTGGTCCTGTGGACCGGTTGGACCAACCGGCCTGTTGGTCCTGTGGACCGGTTGGACCAACCGGCCTGTTGGTCCTGTGGACCGGTTGGACCAACCGGCCTGTTGGTCCTGTGGACCGGTTGGACCAACCGGCCTGTTGGTCCTGTGGACCGGTTGGACCAACCGGCCTGTTGGTCCTGTGGACCGGTTGGACCAACCGGCCTGTTGGTCCTGTGGACCGGTTGGACCAACCGGCCTGTTGGTCCTGTGGACCGGTTGGACCAACCGGCCTGTTGGTCCTGTGGACCGGTTGGACCAACCGGCCTGTTGGTCCTGTGGACCGGTTGGACCAACCGGCCTGTTGGTCCTGTGGACCGGTTGGACCAACCGGCCTGTTGGTCCTGTGGACCGGTTGGACCAACCGGCCTGTTGGTCCTGTGGACCGGTTGGACCAACCGGCCTGTTGGTCCTGTGGACCGGTTGGACCAACCGGCCTGTTGGTCCTGTGGACCGGTTGGACCAACCGGCCTGTTGGTCCTGTGGACCGGTTGGACCAACCGGCCTGTTGGTCCTGTGGACCGGTTGGACCAACCGGCCTGTTGGTCCTGTGGACCGGTTGGACCAACCGGCCTGTTGGTCCTGTGGACCGGTTGGACCAACCGGCCTGTTGGTCCTGTGGACCGGTTGGACCAACCGGCCTGTTGGTCCTGTGGACCGGTTGGACCAACCGGCCTGTTGGTCCTGTGGACCGGTTGGACCAACCGGCCTGTTGGTCCTGTGGACCGGTTGGACCAACCGGCCTGTTGGTCCTGTGGACCGGTTGGACCAACCGGCCTGTTGGTCCTGTGGACCGGTTGGACCAACCGGCCAGTTGGTCCTGTGGACCGGTTGGACCAACCGGCCTGTTGGTCCTGTGGACCGGTTGGACCAACCGGCCTGTTGGTCCTGTGGACCGGTTGGACCAACCGGCCTGTTGGTCCTGTGGACCGGTTGGACCAACCGGCCTGTTGGTCCTGTGGACCGGTTGGACCAACCGGCCTGTTGGTCCTGTGGACCGGTTGGACCAACCGGCCTGTTGGTCCTGTGGACCGGTTGGACCAACCGGCCTGTTGGTCCTGTGGACCGGTTGGACCAACCGGCCTGTTGGTCCTGTGGACCGGTTGGACCAACCGGCCTGTTGGTCCTGTGGACCGGTTGGACCAACCGGCCTGTTGGTCCTGTGGACCGGTTGGACCAACCGGCCTGTTGGTCCTGTGGACCGGTTGGACCAACCGGCCTGTTGGTCCTGTGGACCGGTTGGACCAACCGGCCTGTTGGTCCTGTGGACCGGTTGGACCAACCGGCCTGTTGGTCCTGTGGACCGGTTGGACCAACCGGCCTGTTGGTCCTGTGGACCGGTTGGACCAACCGGCCTGTTGGTCCTGTGGACCGGTTGGACCAACCGGCCTGTTGGTCCTGTGGACCGGTTGGACCAACCGGCCAGTTGGTCCTGTGGACCGGTTGGACCAACCGGCCTGTTGGTCCTGTGGACCGGTTGGACCAACCGGCCTGTTGGTCCTGTGGACCGGTTGGACCAACCGGCCTGTTGGTCCTGTGGACCGGTTGGACCAACCGGCCTGTTGGTCCTGTGGACCGGTTGGACCAACCGGCCTGTTGGTCCTGTGGACCGGTTGGACCAACCGGCCTGTTGGTCCTGTGGACCGGTTGGACCAACCGGCCTGTTGGTCCTGTGGACCGGTTGGACCAACCGGCCTGTTGGTCCTGTGGACCGGTTGGACCAACCGGCCTGTTGGTCCTGTGGACCGGTTGGACCAACCGGCCTGTTGGTCCTGTGGACCGGTTGGACCAACCGGCCAGTTGGTCCTGTGGACCGGTTGGACCAACCGGCCTGTTGGTCCTGTGGACCGGTTGGACCAACCGGCCTGTTGGTCCTGTGGACCGGTTGGACCAACCGGCCTGTTGGTCCTGTGGACCGGTTGGACCAACCGGCCTGTTGGTCCTGTGGACCGGTTGGACCAACCGGCCTGTTGGTCCTGTGGACCGGTTGGACCAACCGGCCTGTTGGTCCTGTGGACCGGTTGGACCAACCGGCCAGTTGGTCCTGTGGACCGGTTGGACCAACCGGCCTGTTGGTCCTGTGGACCGGTTGGACCAACCGGCCTGTTGGTCCTGTGGACCGGTTGGACCAACCGGCCTGTTGGTCCTGTGGACCGGTTGGACCAACCGGCCTGTTGGTCCTGTGGACCGGTTGGACCAACCGGCCTGTTGGTCCTGTGGACCGGTTGGACCAACCGGCCTGTTGGTCCTGTGGACCGGTTGGACCAACCGGCCTGTTGGTCCTGTGGACCGGTTGGACCAACCGGCCTGTTGGTCCTGTGGACCGGTTGGACCAACCGGCCTGTTGGTCCTGTGGACCGGTTGGACCAACCGGCCTGTTGGTCCTGTGGACCGGTTGGACCAACCGGCCTGTTGGTCCTGTGGACCGGTTGGACCAACCGGCCTGTTGGTCCTGTGGACCGGTTGGACCAACCGGCCTGTTGGTCCTGTGGACCGGTTGGACCAACCGGCCTGTTGGTCCTGTGGACCGGTTGGACCAACCGGCCTGTTGGTCCTGTGGACCGGTTGGACCAACCGGCCTGTTGGTCCTGTGGACCGGTTGGACCAACCGGCCTGTTGGTCCTGTGGACCGGTTGGACCAACCGGCCTGTTGGTCCTGTGGACCGGTTGGACCAACCGGCCTGTTGGTCCTGTGGACCGGTTGGACCAACCGGCCTGTTGGTCCTGTGGACCGGTTGGACCAACCGGCCTGTTGGTCCTGTGGACCGGTTGGACCAACCGGCCTGTTGGTCCTGTGGACCGGTTGGACCAACCGGCCTGTTGGTCCTGTGGACCGGTTGGACCAACCGGCCTGTTGGTCCTGTGGACCGGTTGGACCAACCGGCCTGTTGGTCCTGTGGACCGGTTGGACCAACCGGCCTGTTGGTCCTGTGGACCGGTTGGACCAACCGGCCTGTTGGTCCTGTGGACCGGTTGGACCAACCGGCCTGTTGGTCCTGTGGACCGGTTGGACCAACCGGCCTGTTGGTCCTGTGGACCGGTTGGACCAACCGGCCTGTTGGTCCTGTGGACCGGTTGGACCAACCGGCCTGTTGGTCCTGTGGACCGGTTGGACCAACCGGCCTGTTGGTCCTGTGGACCGGTTGGACCAACCGGCCTGTTGGTCCTGTGGACCGGTTGGACCAACCGGCCTGTTGGTCCTGTGGACCGGTTGGACCAACCGGCCTGTTGGTCCTGTGGACCGGTTGGACCAACCGGCCTGTTGGTCCTGTGGACCGGTTGGACCAACCGGCCTGTTGGTCCTGTGGACCGGTTGGACCAACCGGCCTGTTGGTCCTGTGGACCGGTTGGACCAACCGGCCTGTTGGTCCTGTGGACCGGTTGGACCAACCGGCCTGTTGGTCCTGTGGACCGGTTGGACCAACCGGCCTGTTGGTCCTGTGGACCGGTTGGACCAACCGGCCTGTTGGTCCTGTGGACCGGTTGGACCAACCGGCCTGTTGGTCCTGTGGACCGGTTGGACCAACCGGCCTGTTGGTCCTGTGGACCGGTTGGACCAACCGGCCTGTTGGTCCTGTGGACCGGTTGGACCAACCGGCCTGTTGGTCCTGTGGACCGGTTGGACCAACCGGCCTGTTGGTCCTGTGGACCGGTTGGACCAACCGGCCTGTTGGTCCTGTGGACCGGTTGGACCAACCGGCCTGTTGGTCCTGTGGACCGGTTGGACCAACCGGCCTGTTGGTCCTGTGGACCGGTTGGACCAACCGGCCTGTTGGTCCTGTGGACCGGTTGGACCAACCGGCCTGTTGGTCCTGTGGACCGGTTGGACCAACCGGCCTGTTGGTCCTGTGGACCGGTTGGACCAACCGGCCTGTTGGTCCTGTGGACCGGTTGGACCAACCGGCCTGTTGGTCCTGTGGACCGGTTGGACCAACCGGCCAGTTGGTCCTGTGGACCGGTTGGACCAACCGGCCTGTTGGTCCTGTGGACCGGTTGGACCAACCGGCCTGTTGGTCCTGTGGACCGGTTGGACCAACCGGCCTGTTGGTCCTGTGGACCGGTTGGACCAACCGGCCTGTTGGTCCTGTGGACCGGTTGGACCAACCGGCCTGTTGGTCCTGTGGACCGGTTGGACCAACCGGCCTGTTGGTCCTGTGGACCGGTTGGACCAACCGGCCTGTTGGTCCTGTGGACCGGTTGGACCAACCGGCCTGTTGGTCCTGTGGACCGGTTGGACCAACCGGCCTGTTGGTCCTGTGGACCGGTTGGACCAACCGGCCTGTTGGTCCTGTGGACCGGTTGGACCAACCGGCCTGTTGGTCCTGTGGACCGGTTGGACCAACCGGCCTGTTGGTCCTGTGGACCGGTTGGACCAACCGGCCTGTTGGTCCTGTGGACCGGTTGGACCAACCGGCCTGTTGGTCCTGTGGACCGGTTGGACCAACCGGCCTGTTGGTCCTGTGGACCGGTTGGACCAACCGGCCTGTTGGTCCTGTGGACCGGTTGGACCAACCGGCCTGTTGGTCCTGTGGACCGGTTGGACCAACCGGCCTGTTGGTCCTGTGGACCGGTTGGACCAACCGGCCTGTTGGTCCTGTGGACCGGTTGGACCAACCGGCCTGTTGGTCCTGTGGACCGGTTGGACCAACCGGCCTGTTGGTCCTGTGGACCGGTTGGACCAACCGGCCTGTTGGTCCTGTGGACCGGTTGGACCAACCGGCCAGTTGGTCCTGTGGACCGGTTGGACCAACCGGCCTGTTGGTCCTGTGGACCGGTTGGACCAACCGGCCTGTTGGTCCTGTGGACCGGTTGGACCAACCGGCCTGTTGGTCCTGTGGACCGGTTGGACCAACCGGCCTGTTGGTCCTGTGGACCGGTTGGACCAACCGGCCTGTTGGTCCTGTGGACCGGTTGGACCAACCGGCCTGTTGGTCCTGTGGACCGGTTGGACCAACCGGCCTGTTGGTCCTGTGGACCGGTTGGACCAACCGGCCTGTTGGTCCTGTGGACCGGTTGGACCAACCGGCCTGTTGGTCCTGTGGACCGGTTGGACCAACCGGCCTGTTGGTCCTGTGGACCGGTTGGACCAACCGGCCTGTTGGTCCTGTGGACCGGTTGGACCAACCGGCCTGTTGGTCCTGTGGACCGGTTGGACCAACCGGCCTGTTGGTCCTGTGGACCGGTTGGACCAACCGGCCTGTTGGTCCTGTGGACCGGTTGGACCAACCGGCCTGTTGGTCCTGTGGACCGGTTGGACCAACCGGCCTGTTGGTCCTGTGGACCGGTTGGACCAACCGGCCTGTTGGTCCTGTGGACCGGTTGGACCAACCGGCCTGTTGGTCCTGTGGACCGGTTGGACCAACCGGCCTGTTGGTCCTGTGGACCGGTTGGACCAACCGGCCTGTTGGTCCTGTGGACCGGTTGGACCAACCGGCCTGTTGGTCCTGTGGACCGGTTGGACCAACCGGCCAGTTGGTCCTGTGGACCGGTTGGACCAACCGGCCTGTTGGTCCTGTGGACCGGTTGGACCAACCGGCCTGTTGGTCCTGTGGACCGGTTGGACCAACCGGCCTGTTGGTCCTGTGGACCGGTTGGACCAACCGGCCTGTTGGTCCTGTGGACCGGTTGGACCAACCGGCCTGTTGGTCCTGTGGACCGGTTGGACCAACCGGCCTGTTGGTCCTGTGGACCGGTTGGACCAACCGGCCTGTTGGTCCTGTGGACCGGTTGGACCAACCGGCCTGTTGGTCCTGTGGACCGGTTGGACCAACCGGCCTGTTGGTCCTGTGGACCGGTTGGACCAACCGGCCTGTTGGTCCTGTGGACCGGTTGGACCAACCGGCCTGTTGGTCCTGTGGACCGGTTGGACCAACCGGCCTGTTGGTCCTGTGGACCGGTTGGACCAACCGGCCTGTTGGTCCTGTGGACCGGTTGGACCAACCGGCCTGTTGGTCCTGTGGACCGGTTGGACCAACCGGCCTGTTGGTCCTGTGGACCGGTTGGACCAACCGGCCTGTTGGTCCTGTGGACCGGTTGGACCAACCGGCCTGTTGGTCCTGTGGACCGGTTGGACCAACCGGCCAGTTGGTCCTGTGGACCGGTTGGACCAACCGGCCTGTTGGTCCTGTGGACCGGTTGGACCAACCGGCCAGTTGGTCCTGTGGACCGGTTGGACCAACCGGCCAGTTGGTCCTGTGGACCGGTTGGACCAACCGGCCTGTTGGTCCTGTGGACCGGTTGGACCAACCGGCCTGTTGGTCCTGTGGACCGGTTGGACCAACCGGCCTGTTGGTCCTGTGGACCGGTTGGACCAACCGGCCTGTTGGTCCTGTGGACCGGTTGGACCAACCGGCCTGTTGGTCCTGTGGACCGGTTGGACCAACCGGCCTGTTGGTCCTGTGGACCGGTTGGACCAACCGGCCTGTTGGTCCTGTGGACCGGTTGGACCAACCGGCCTGTTGGTCCTGTGGACCGGTTGGACCAACCGGCCTGTTGGTCCTGTGGACCGGTTGGACCAACCGGCCTGTTGGTCCTGTGGACCGGTTGGACCAACCGGCCTGTTGGTCCTGTGGACCGGTTGGACCAACCGGCCTGTTGGTCCTGTGGACCGGTTGGACCAACCGGCCAGTTGGTCCTGTGGACCGGTTGGACCAACCGGCCTGTTGGTCCTGTGGACCGGTTGGACCAACCGGCCTGTTGGTCCTGTGGACCGGTTGGACCAACCGGCCTGTTGGTCCTGTGGACCGGTTGGACCAACCGGCCTGTTGGTCCTGTGGACCGGTTGGACCAACCGGCCTGTTGGTCCTGTGGACCGGTTGGACCAACCGGCCTGTTGGTCCTGTGGACCGGTTGGACCAACCGGCCTGTTGGTCCTGTGGACCGGTTGGACCAACCGGCCTGTTGGTCCTGTGGACCGGTTGGACCAACCGGCCTGTTGGTCCTGTGGACCGGTTGGACCAACCGGCCTGTTGGTCCTGTGGACCGGTTGGACCAACCGGCCTGTTGGTCCTGTGGACCGGTTGGACCAACCGGCCTGTTGGTCCTGTGGACCGGTTGGACCAACCGGCCTGTTGGTCCTGTGGACCGGTTGGACCAACCGGCCTGTTGGTCCTGTGGACCGGTTGGACCAACCGGCCTGTTGGTCCTGTGGACCGGTTGGACCAACCGGCCTGTTGGTCCTGTGGACCGGTTGGACCAACCGGCCTGTTGGTCCTGTGGACCGGTTGGACCAACCGGCCTGTTGGTCCTGTGGACCGGTTGGACCAACCGGCCTGTTGGTCCTGTGGACCGGTTGGACCAACCGGCCTGTTGGTCCTGTGGACCGGTTGGACCAACCGGCCTGTTGGTCCTGTGGACCGGTTGGACCAACCGGCCTGTTGGTCCTGTGGACCGGTTGGACCAACCGGCCTGTTGGTCCTGTGGACCGGTTGGACCAACCGGCCTGTTGGTCCTGTGGACCGGTTGGACCAACCGGCCTGTTGGTCCTGTGGACCGGTTGGACCAACCGGCCTGTTGGTCCTGTGGACCGGTTGGACCAACCGGCCTGTTGGTCCTGTGGACCGGTTGGACCAACCGGCCTGTTGGTCCTGTGGACCGGTTGGACCAACCGGCCTGTTGGTCCTGTGGACCGGTTGGACCAACCGGCCTGTTGGTCCTGTGGACCGGTTGGACCAACCGGCCTGTTGGTCCTGTGGACCGGTTGGACCAACCGGCCTGTTGGTCCTGTGGACCGGTTGGACCAACCGGCCTGTTGGTCCTGTGGACCGGTTGGACCAACCGGCCTGTTGGTCCTGTGGACCGGTTGGACCAACCGGCCTGTTGGTCCTGTGGACCGGTTGGACCAACCGGCCTGTTGGTCCTGTGGACCGGTTGGACCAACCGGCCTGTTGGTCCTGTGGACCGGTTGGACCAACCGGCCTGTTGGTCCTGTGGACCGGTTGGACCAACCGGCCTGTTGGTCCTGTGGACCGGTTGGACCAACCGGCCTGTTGGTCCTGTGGACCGGTTGGACCAACCGGCCTGTTGGTCCTGTGGACCGGTTGGACCAACCGGCCTGTTGGTCCTGTGGACCGGTTGGACCAACCGGCCTGTTGGTCCTGTGGACCGGTTGGACCAACCGGCCTGTTGGTCCTGTGGACCGGTTGGACCAACCGGCCTGTTGGTCCTGTGGACCGGTTGGACCAACCGGCCTGTTGGTCCTGTGGACCGGTTGGACCAACCGGCCTGTTGGTCCTGTGGACCGGTTGGACCAACCGGCCTGTTGGTCCTGTGGACCGGTTGGACCAACCGGCCTGTTGGTCCTGTGGACCGGTTGGACCAACCGGCCAGTTGGTCCTGTGGACCGGTTGGACCAACCGGCCTGTTGGTCCTGTGGACCGGTTGGACCAACCGGCCTGTTGGTCCTGTGGACCGGTTGGACCAACCGGCCTGTTGGTCCTGTGGACCGGTTGGACCAACCGGCCTGTTGGTCCTGTGGACCGGTTGGACCAACCGGCCTGTTGGTCCTGTGGACCGGTTGGACCAACCGGCCTGTTGGTCCTGTGGACCGGTTGGACCAACCGGCCTGTTGGTCCTGTGGACCGGTTGGACCAACCGGCCTGTTGGTCCTGTGGACCGGTTGGACCAACCGGCCTGTTGGTCCTGTGGACCGGTTGGACCAACCGGCCTGTTGGTCCTGTGGACCGGTTGGACCAACCGGCCTGTTGGTCCTGTGGACCGGTTGGACCAACCGGCCTGTTGGTCCTGTGGACCGGTTGGACCAACCGGCCTGTTGGTCCTGTGGACCGGTTGGACCAACCGGCCTGTTGGTCCTGTGGACCGGTTGGACCAACCGGCCTGTTGGTCCTGTGGACCGGTTGGACCAACCGGCCTGTTGGTCCTGTGGACCGGTTGGACCAACCGGCCTGTTGGTCCTGTGGACCGGTTGGACCAACCGGCCTGTTGGTCCTGTGGACCGGTTGGACCAACCGGCCTGTTGGTCCTGTGGACCGGTTGGACCAACCGGCCTGTTGGTCCTGTGGACCGGTTGGACCAACCGGCCTGTTGGTCCTGTGGACCGGTTGGACCAACCGGCCTGTTGGTCCTGTGGACCGGTTGGACCAACCGGCCTGTTGGTCCTGTGGACCGGTTGGACCAACCGGCCTGTTGGTCCTGTGGACCGGTTGGACCAACCGGCCTGTTGGTCCTGTGGACCGGTTGGACCAACCGGCCTGTTGGTCCTGTGGACCGGTTGGACCAACCGGCCTGTTGGTCCTGTGGACCGGTTGGACCAACCGGCCTGTTGGTCCTGTGGACCGGTTGGACCAACCGGCCTGTTGGTCCTGTGGACCGGTTGGACCAACCGGCCTGTTGGTCCTGTGGACCGGTTGGACCAACCGGCCTGTTGGTCCTGTGGACCGGTTGGACCAACCGGCCTGTTGGTCCTGTGGACCGGTTGGACCAACCGGCCTGTTGGTCCTGTGGACCGGTTGGACCAACCGGCCTGTTGGTCCTGTGGACCGGTTGGACCAACCGGCCTGTTGGTCCTGTGGACCGGTTGGACCAACCGGCCTGTTGGTCCTGTGGACCGGTTGGACCAACCGGCCTGTTGGTCCTGTGGACCGGTTGGACCAACCGGCCTGTTGGTCCTGTGGACCGGTTGGACCAACCGGCCTGTTGGTCCTGTGGACCGGTTGGACCAACCGGCCTGTTGGTCCTGTGGACCGGTTGGACCAACCGGCCTGTTGGTCCTGTGGACCGGTTGGACCAACCGGCCTGTTGGTCCTGTGGACCGGTTGGACCAACCGGCCTGTTGGTCCTGTGGACCGGTTGGACCAACCGGCCTGTTGGTCCTGTGGACCGGTTGGACCAACCGGCCTGTTGGTCCTGTGGACCGGTTGGACCAACCGGCCTGTTGGTCCTGTGGACCGGTTGGACCAACCGGCCTGTTGGTCCTGTGGACCGGTTGGACCAACCGGCCTGTTGGTCCTGTGGACCGGTTGGACCAACCGGCCTGTTGGTCCTGTGGACCGGTTGGACCAACCGGCCTGTTGGTCCTGTGGACCGGTTGGACCAACCGGCCTGTTGGTCCTGTGGACCGGTTGGACCAACCGGCCTGTTGGTCCTGTGGACCGGTTGGACCAACCGGCCTGTTGGTCCTGTGGACCGGTTGGACCAACCGGCCTGTTGGTCCTGTGGACCGGTTGGACCAACCGGCCTGTTGGTCCTGTGGACCGGTTGGACCAACCGGCCTGTTGGTCCTGTGGACCGGTTGGACCAACCGGCCTGTTGGTCCTGTGGACCGGTTGGACCAACCGGCCTGTTGGTCCTGTGGACCGGTTGGACCAACCGGCCTGTTGGTCCTGTGGACCGGTTGGACCAACCGGCCTGTTGGTCCTGTGGACCGGTTGGACCAACCGGCCTGTTGGTCCTGTGGACCGGTTGGACCAACCGGCCTGTTGGTCCTGTGGACCGGTTGGACCAACCGGCCTGTTGGTCCTGTGGACCGGTTGGACCAACCGGCCTGTTGGTCCTGTGGACCGGTTGGACCAACCGGCCTGTTGGTCCTGTGGACCGGTTGGACCAACCGGCCTGTTGGTCCTGTGGACCGGTTGGACCAACCGGCCTGTTGGTCCTGTGGACCGGTTGGACCAACCGGCCTGTTGGTCCTGTGGACCGGTTGGACCAACCGGCCTGTTGGTCCTGTGGACCGGTTGGACCAACCGGCCTGTTGGTCCTGTGGACCGGTTGGACCAACCGGCCTGTTGGTCCTGTGGACCGGTTGGACCAACCGGCCTGTTGGTCCTGTGGACCGGTTGGACCAACCGGCCTGTTGGTCCTGTGGACCGGTTGGACCAACCGGCCTGTTGGTCCTGTGGACCGGTTGGACCAACCGGCCTGTTGGTCCTGTGGACCGGTTGGACCAACCGGCCTGTTGGTCCTGTGGACCGGTTGGACCAACCGGCCTGTTGGTCCTGTGGACCGGTTGGACCAACCGGCCTGTTGGTCCTGTGGACCGGTTGGACCAACCGGCCTGTTGGTCCTGTGGACCGGTTGGACCAACCGGCCTGTTGGTCCTGTGGACCGGTTGGACCAACCGGCCTGTTGGTCCTGTGGACCGGTTGGACCAACCGGCCTGTTGGTCCTGTGGACCGGTTGGACCAACCGGCCTGTTGGTCCTGTGGACCGGTTGGACCAACCGGCCTGTTGGTCCTGTGGACCGGTTGGACCAACCGGCCTGTTGGTCCTGTGGACCGGTTGGACCAACCGGCCTGTTGGTCCTGTGGACCGGTTGGACCAACCGGCCTGTTGGTCCTGTGGACCGGTTGGACCAACCGGCCTGTTGGTCCTGTGGACCGGTTGGACCAACCGGCCAGTTGGTCCTGTGGACCGGTTGGACCAACCGGCCTGTTGGTCCTGTGGACCGGTTGGACCAACCGGCCTGTTGGTCCTGTGGACCGGTTGGACCAACCGGCCTGTTGGTCCTGTGGACCGGTTGGACCAACCGGCCTGTTGGTCCTGTGGACCGGTTGGACCAACCGGCCTGTTGGTCCTGTGGACCGGTTGGACCAACCGGCCTGTTGGTCCTGTGGACCGGTTGGACCAACCGGCCTGTTGGTCCTGTGGACCGGTTGGACCAACCGGCCTGTTGGTCCTGTGGACCGGTTGGACCAACCGGCCTGTTGGTCCTGTGGACCGGTTGGACCAACCGGCCTGTTGGTCCTGTGGACCGGTTGGACCAACCGGCCTGTTGGTCCTGTGGACCGGTTGGACCAACCGGCCTGTTGGTCCTGTGGACCGGTTGGACCAACCGGCCTGTTGGTCCTGTGGACCGGTTGGACCAACCGGCCTGTTGGTCCTGTGGACCGGTTGGACCAACCGGCCTGTTGGTCCTGTGGACCGGTTGGACCAACCGGCCTGTTGGTCCTGTGGACCGGTTGGACCAACCGGCCTGTTGGTCCTGTGGACCGGTTGGACCAACCGGCCTGTTGGTCCTGTGGACCGGTTGGACCAACCGGCCTGTTGGTCCTGTGGACCGGTTGGACCAACCGGCCTGTTGGTCCTGTGGACCGGTTGGACCAACCGGCCTGTTGGTCCTGTGGACCGGTTGGACCAACCGGCCTGTTGGTCCTGTGGACCGGTTGGACCAACCGGCCTGTTGGTCCTGTGGACCGGTTGGACCAACCGGCCTGTTGGTCCTGTGGACCGGTTGGACCAACCGGCCTGTTGGTCCTGTGGACCGGTTGGACCAACCGGCCTGTTGGTCCTGTGGACCGGTTGGACCAACCGGCCTGTTGGTCCTGTGGACCGGTTGGACCAACCGGCCTGTTGGTCCTGTGGACCGGTTGGACCAACCGGCCTGTTGGTCCTGTGGACCGGTTGGACCAACCGGCCTGTTGGTCCTGTGGACCGGTTGGACCAACCGGCCTGTTGGTCCTGTGGACCGGTTGGACCAACCGGCCTGTTGGTCCTGTGGACCGGTTGGACCAACCGGCCTGTTGGTCCTGTGGACCGGTTGGACCAACCGGCCTGTTGGTCCTGTGGACCGGTTGGACCAACCGGCCTGTTGGTCCTGTGGACCGGTTGGACCAACCGGCCTGTTGGTCCTGTGGACCGGTTGGACCAACCGGCCTGTTGGTCCTGTGGACCGGTTGGACCAACCGGCCTGTTGGTCCTGTGGACCGGTTGGACCAACCGGCCTGTTGGTCCTGTGGACCGGTTGGACCAACCGGCCTGTTGGTCCTGTGGACCGGTTGGACCAACCGGCCTGTTGGTCCTGTGGACCGGTTGGACCAACCGGCCTGTTGGTCCTGTGGACCGGTTGGACCAACCGGCCTGTTGGTCCTGTGGACCGGTTGGACCAACCGGCCTGTTGGTCCTGTGGACCGGTTGGACCAACCGGCCTGTTGGTCCTGTGGACCGGTTGGACCAACCGGCCTGTTGGTCCTGTGGACCGGTTGGACCAACCGGCCTGTTGGTCCTGTGGACCGGTTGGACCAACCGGCCTGTTGGTCCTGTGGACCGGTTGGACCAACCGGCCTGTTGGTCCTGTGGACCGGTTGGACCAACCGGCCTGTTGGTCCTGTGGACCGGTTGGACCAACCGGCCTGTTGGTCCTGTGGACCGGTTGGACCAACCGGCCTGTTGGTCCTGTGGACCGGTTGGACCAACCGGCCTGTTGGTCCTGTGGACCGGTTGGACCAACCGGCCTGTTGGTCCTGTGGACCGGTTGGACCAACCGGCCTGTTGGTCCTGTGGACCGGTTGGACCAACCGGCCTGTTGGTCCTGTGGACCGGTTGGACCAACCGGCCTGTTGGTCCTGTGGACCGGTTGGACCAACCGGCCTGTTGGTCCTGTGGACCGGTTGGACCAACCGGCCTGTTGGTCCTGTGGACCGGTTGGACCAACCGGCCTGTTGGTCCTGTGGACCGGTTGGACCAACCGGCCTGTTGGTCCTGTGGACCGGTTGGACCAACCGGCCTGTTGGTCCTGTGGACCGGTTGGACCAACCGGCCTGTTGGTCCTGTGGACCGGTTGGACCAACCGGCCTGTTGGTCCTGTGGACCGGTTGGACCAACCGGCCTGTTGGTCCTGTGGACCGGTTGGACCAACCGGCCTGTTGGTCCTGTGGACCGGTTGGACCAACCGGCCTGTTGGTCCTGTGGACCGGTTGGACCAACCGGCCTGTTGGTCCTGTGGACCGGTTGGACCAACCGGCCTGTTGGTCCTGTGGACCGGTTGGACCAACCGGCCTGTTGGTCCTGTGGACCGGTTGGACCAACCGGCCTGTTGGTCCTGTGGACCGGTTGGACCAACCGGCCTGTTGGTCCTGTGGACCGGTTGGACCAACCGGCCTGTTGGTCCTGTGGACCGGTTGGACCAACCGGCCTGTTGGTCCTGTGGACCGGTTGGACCAACCGGCCTGTTGGTCCTGTGGACCGGTTGGACCAACCGGCCTGTTGGTCCTGTGGACCGGTTGGACCAACCGGCCTGTTGGTCCTGTGGACCGGTTGGACCAACCGGCCTGTTGGTCCTGTGGACCGGTTGGACCAACCGGCCTGTTGGTCCTGTGGACCGGTTGGACCAACCGGCCTGTTGGTCCTGTGGACCGGTTGGACCAACCGGCCTGTTGGTCCTGTGGACCGGTTGGACCAACCGGCCTGTTGGTCCTGTGGACCGGTTGGACCAACCGGCCTGTTGGTCCTGTGGACCGGTTGGACCAACCGGCCTGTTGGTCCTGTGGACCGGTTGGACCAACCGGCCTGTTGGTCCTGTGGACCGGTTGGACCAACCGGCCTGTTGGTCCTGTGGACCGGTTGGACCAACCGGCCTGTTGGTCCTGTGGACCGGTTGGACCAACCGGCCTGTTGGTCCTGTGGACCGGTTGGACCAACCGGCCTGTTGGTCCTGTGGACCGGTTGGACCAACCGGCCTGTTGGTCCTGTGGACCGGTTGGACCAACCGGCCTGTTGGTCCTGTGGACCGGTTGGACCAACCGGCCTGTTGGTCCTGTGGACCGGTTGGACCAACCGGCCTGTTGGTCCTGTGGACCGGTTGGACCAACCGGCCTGTTGGTCCTGTGGACCGGTTGGACCAACCGGCCTGTTGGTCCTGTGGACCGGTTGGACCAACCGGCCTGTTGGTCCTGTGGACCGGTTGGACCAACCGGCCTGTTGGTCCTGTGGACCGGTTGGACCAACCGGCCTGTTGGTCCTGTGGACCGGTTGGACCAACCGGCCTGTTGGTCCTGTGGACCGGTTGGACCAACCGGCCTGTTGGTCCTGTGGACCGGTTGGACCAACCGGCCTGTTGGTCCTGTGGACCGGTTGGACCAACCGGCCTGTTGGTCCTGTGGACCGGTTGGACCAACCGGCCTGTTGGTCCTGTGGACCGGTTGGACCAACCGGCCTGTTGGTCCTGTGGACCGGTTGGACCAACCGGCCTGTTGGTCCTGTGGACCGGTTGGACCAACCGGCCTGTTGGTCCTGTGGACCGGTTGGACCAACCGGCCTGTTGGTCCTGTGGACCGGTTGGACCAACCGGCCTGTTGGTCCTGTGGACCGGTTGGACCAACCGGCCTGTTGGTCCTGTGGACCGGTTGGACCAACCGGCCTGTTGGTCCTGTGGACCGGTTGGACCAACCGGCCTGTTGGTCCTGTGGACCGGTTGGACCAACCGGCCTGTTGGTCCTGTGGACCGGTTGGACCAACCGGCCTGTTGGTCCTGTGGACCGGTTGGACCAACCGGCCTGTTGGTCCTGTGGACCGGTTGGACCAACCGGCCTGTTGGTCCTGTGGACCGGTTGGACCAACCGGCCTGTTGGTCCTGTGGACCGGTTGGACCAACCGGCCTGTTGGTCCTGTGGACCGGTTGGACCAACCGGCCTGTTGGTCCTGTGGACCGGTTGGACCAACCGGCCTGTTGGTCCTGTGGACCGGTTGGACCAACCGGCCTGTTGGTCCTGTGGACCGGTTGGACCAACCGGCCTGTTGGTCCTGTGGACCGGTTGGACCAACCGGCCTGTTGGTCCTGTGGACCGGTTGGACCAACCGGCCTGTTGGTCCTGTGGACCGGTTGGACCAACCGGCCTGTTGGTCCTGTGGACCGGTTGGACCAACCGGCCTGTTGGTCCTGTGGACCGGTTGGACCAACCGGCCTGTTGGTCCTGTGGACCGGTTGGACCAACCGGCCAGTTGGTCCTGTGGACCGGTTGGACCAACCGGCCTGTTGGTCCTGTGGACCGGTTGGACCAACCGGCCTGTTGGTCCTGTGGACCGGTTGGACCAACCGGCCTGTTGGTCCTGTGGACCGGTTGGACCAACCGGCCTGTTGGTCCTGTGGACCGGTTGGACCAACCGGCCTGTTGGTCCTGTGGACCGGTTGGACCAACCGGCCTGTTGGTCCTGTGGACCGGTTGGACCAACCGGCCTGTTGGTCCTGTGGACCGGTTGGACCAACCGGCCTGTTGGTCCTGTGGACCGGTTGGACCAACCGGCCTGTTGGTCCTGTGGACCGGTTGGACCAACCGGCCTGTTGGTCCTGTGGACCGGTTGGACCAACCGGCCTGTTGGTCCTGTGGACCGGTTGGACCAACCGGCCTGTTGGTCCTGTGGACCGGTTGGACCAACCGGCCTGTTGGTCCTGTGGACCGGTTGGACCAACCGGCCTGTTGGTCCTGTGGACCGGTTGGACCAACCGGCCTGTTGGTCCTGTGGACCGGTTGGACCAACCGGCCTGTTGGTCCTGTGGACCGGTTGGACCAACCGGCCTGTTGGTCCTGTGGACCGGTTGGACCAACCGGCCTGTTGGTCCTGTGGACCGGTTGGACCAACCGGCCAGTTGGTCCTGTGGACCGGTTGGACCAACCGGCCTGTTGGTCCTGTGGACCGGTTGGACCAACCGGCCTGTTGGTCCTGTGGACCGGTTGGACCAACCGGCCTGTTGGTCCTGTGGACCGGTTGGACCAACCGGCCTGTTGGTCCTGTGGACCGGTTGGACCAACCGGCCTGTTGGTCCTGTGGACCGGTTGGACCAACCGGCCTGTTGGTCCTGTGGACCGGTTGGACCAACCGGCCAGTTGGTCCTGTGGACCGGTTGGACCAACCGGCCTGTTGGTCCTGTGGACCGGTTGGACCAACCGGCCTGTTGGTCCTGTGGACCGGTTGGACCAACCGGCCTGTTGGTCCTGTGGACCGGTTGGACCAACCGGCCTGTTGGTCCTGTGGACCGGTTGGACCAACCGGCCTGTTGGTCCTGTGGACCGGTTGGACCAACCGGCCTGTTGGTCCTGTGGACCGGTTGGACCAACCGGCCTGTTGGTCCTGTGGACCGGTTGGACCAACCGGCCTGTTGGTCCTGTGGACCGGTTGGACCAACCGGCCTGTTGGTCCTGTGGACCGGTTGGACCAACCGGCCTGTTGGTCCTGTGGACCGGTTGGACCAACCGGCCTGTTGGTCCTGTGGACCGGTTGGACCAACCGGCCTGTTGGTCCTGTGGACCGGTTGGACCAACCGGCCTGTTGGTCCTGTGGACCGGTTGGACCAACCGGCCTGTTGGTCCTGTGGACCGGTTGGACCAACCGGCCTGTTGGTCCTGTGGACCGGTTGGACCAACCGGCCTGTTGGTCCTGTGGACCGGTTGGACCAACCGGCCTGTTGGTCCTGTGGACCGGTTGGACCAACCGGCCTGTTGGTCCTGTGGACCGGTTGGACCAACCGGCCTGTTGGTCCTGTGGACCGGTTGGACCAACCGGCCTGTTGGTCCTGTGGACCGGTTGGACCAACCGGCCTGTTGGTCCTGTGGACCGGTTGGACCAACCGGCCTGTTGGTCCTGTGGACCGGTTGGACCAACCGGCCTGTTGGTCCTGTGGACCGGTTGGACCAACCGGCCTGTTGGTCCTGTGGACCGGTTGGACCAACCGGCCAGTTGGTCCTGTGGACCGGTTGGACCAACCGGCCTGTTGGTCCTGTGGACCGGTTGGACCAACCGGCCTGTTGGTCCTGTGGACCGGTTGGACCAACCGGCCTGTTGGTCCTGTGGACCGGTTGGACCAACCGGCCTGTTGGTCCTGTGGACCGGTTGGACCAACCGGCCTGTTGGTCCTGTGGACCGGTTGGACCAACCGGCCTGTTGGTCCTGTGGACCGGTTGGACCAACCGGCCTGTTGGTCCTGTGGACCGGTTGGACCAACCGGCCTGTTGGTCCTGTGGACCGGTTGGACCAACCGGCCTGTTGGTCCTGTGGACCGGTTGGACCAACCGGCCTGTTGGTCCTGTGGACCGGTTGGACCAACCGGCCTGTTGGTCCTGTGGACCGGTTGGACCAACCGGCCTGTTGGTCCTGTGGACCGGTTGGACCAACCGGCCTGTTGGTCCTGTGGACCGGTTGGACCAACCGGCCTGTTGGTCCTGTGGACCGGTTGGACCAACCGGCCTGTTGGTCCTGTGGACCGGTTGGACCAACCGGCCTGTTGGTCCTGTGGACCGGTTGGACCAACCGGCCTGTTGGTCCTGTGGACCGGTTGGACCAACCGGCCTGTTGGTCCTGTGGACCGGTTGGACCAACCGGCCTGTTGGTCCTGTGGACCGGTTGGACCAACCGGCCTGTTGGTCCTGTGGACCGGTTGGACCAACCGGCCTGTTGGTCCTGTGGACCGGTTGGACCAACCGGCCTGTTGGTCCTGTGGACCGGTTGGACCAACCGGCCTGTTGGTCCTGTGGACCGGTTGGACCAACCGGCCTGTTGGTCCTGTGGACCGGTTGGACCAACCGGCCTGTTGGTCCTGTGGACCGGTTGGACCAACCGGCCTGTTGGTCCTGTGGACCGGTTGGACCAACCGGCCTGTTGGTCCTGTGGACCGGTTGGACCAACCGGCCTGTTGGTCCTGTGGACCGGTTGGACCAACCGGCCTGTTGGTCCTGTGGACCGGTTGGACCAACCGGCCTGTTGGTCCTGTGGACCGGTTGGACCAACCGGCCTGTTGGTCCTGTGGACCGGTTGGACCAACCGGCCTGTTGGTCCTGTGGACCGGTTGGACCAACCGGCCTGTTGGTCCTGTGGACCGGTTGGACCAACCGGCCTGTTGGTCCTGTGGACCGGTTGGACCAACCGGCCTGTTGGTCCTGTGGACCGGTTGGACCAACCGGCCTGTTGGTCCTGTGGACCGGTTGGACCAACCGGCCTGTTGGTCCTGTGGACCGGTTGGACCAACCGGCCTGTTGGTCCTGTGGACCGGTTGGACCAACCGGCCTGTTGGTCCTGTGGACCGGTTGGACCAACCGGCCTGTTGGTCCTGTGGACCGGTTGGACCAACCGGCCTGTTGGTCCTGTGGACCGGTTGGACCAACCGGCCTGTTGGTCCTGTGGACCGGTTGGACCAACCGGCCTGTTGGTCCTGTGGACCGGTTGGACCAACCGGCCTGTTGGTCCTGTGGACCGGTTGGACCAACCGGCCTGTTGGTCCTGTGGACCGGTTGGACCAACCGGCCTGTTGGTCCTGTGGACCGGTTGGACCAACCGGCCTGTTGGTCCTGTGGACCGGTTGGACCAACCGGCCTGTTGGTCCTGTGGACCGGTTGGACCAACCGGCCTGTTGGTCCTGTGGACCGGTTGGACCAACCGGCCTGTTGGTCCTGTGGACCGGTTGGACCAACCGGCCAGTTGGTCCTGTGGACCGGTTGGACCAACCGGCCTGTTGGTCCTGTGGACCGGTTGGACCAACCGGCCTGTTGGTCCTGTGGACCGGTTGGACCAACCGGCCTGTTGGTCCTGTGGACCGGTTGGACCAACCGGCCTGTTGGTCCTGTGGACCGGTTGGACCAACCGGCCTGTTGGTCCTGTGGACCGGTTGGACCAACCGGCCTGTTGGTCCTGTGGACCGGTTGGACCAACCGGCCTGTTGGTCCTGTGGACCGGTTGGACCAACCGGCCTGTTGGTCCTGTGGACCGGTTGGACCAACCGGCCTGTTGGTCCTGTGGACCGGTTGGACCAACCGGCCTGTTGGTCCTGTGGACCGGTTGGACCAACCGGCCTGTTGGTCCTGTGGACCGGTTGGACCAACCGGCCTGTTGGTCCTGTGGACCGGTTGGACCAACCGGCCTGTTGGTCCTGTGGACCGGTTGGACCAACCGGCCTGTTGGTCCTGTGGACCGGTTGGACCAACCGGCCTGTTGGTCCTGTGGACCGGTTGGACCAACCGGCCTGTTGGTCCTGTGGACCGGTTGGACCAACCGGCCTGTTGGTCCTGTGGACCGGTTGGACCAACCGGCCTGTTGGTCCTGTGGACCGGTTGGACCAACCGGCCTGTTGGTCCTGTGGACCGGTTGGACCAACCGGCCTGTTGGTCCTGTGGACCGGTTGGACCAACCGGCCTGTTGGTCCTGTGGACCGGTTGGACCAACCGGCCTGTTGGTCCTGTGGACCGGTTGGACCAACCGGCCAGTTGGTCCTGTGGACCGGTTGGACCAACCGGCCTGTTGGTCCTGTGGACCGGTTGGACCAACCGGCCTGTTGGTCCTGTGGACCGGTTGGACCAACCGGCCTGTTGGTCCTGTGGACCGGTTGGACCAACCGGCCTGTTGGTCCTGTGGACCGGTTGGACCAACCGGCCTGTTGGTCCTGTGGACCGGTTGGACCAACCGGCCTGTTGGTCCTGTGGACCGGTTGGACCAACCGGCCTGTTGGTCCTGTGGACCGGTTGGACCAACCGGCCTGTTGGTCCTGTGGACCGGTTGGACCAACCGGCCTGTTGGTCCTGTGGACCGGTTGGACCAACCGGCCTGTTGGTCCTGTGGACCGGTTGGACCAACCGGCCTGTTGGTCCTGTGGACCGGTTGGACCAACCGGCCTGTTGGTCCTGTGGACCGGTTGGACCAACCGGCCTGTTGGTCCTGTGGACCGGTTGGACCAACCGGCCTGTTGGTCCTGTGGACCGGTTGGACCAACCGGCCTGTTGGTCCTGTGGACCGGTTGGACCAACCGGCCTGTTGGTCCTGTGGACCGGTTGGACCAACCGGCCTGTTGGTCCTGTGGACCGGTTGGACCAACCGGCCTGTTGGTCCTGTGGACCGGTTGGACCAACCGGCCTGTTGGTCCTGTGGACCGGTTGGACCAACCGGCCTGTTGGTCCTGTGGACCGGTTGGACCAACCGGCCTGTTGGTCCTGTGGACCGGTTGGACCAACCGGCCTGTTGGTCCTGTGGACCGGTTGGACCAACCGGCCTGTTGGTCCTGTGGACCGGTTGGACCAACCGGCCTGTTGGTCCTGTGGACCGGTTGGACCAACCGGCCTGTTGGTCCTGTGGACCGGTTGGACCAACCGGCCTGTTGGTCCTGTGGACCGGTTGGACCAACCGGCCTGTTGGTCCTGTGGACCGGTTGGACCAACCGGCCTGTTGGTCCTGTGGACCGGTTGGACCAACCGGCCTGTTGGTCCTGTGGACCGGTTGGACCAACCGGCCTGTTGGTCCTGTGGACCGGTTGGACCAACCGGCCTGTTGGTCCTGTGGACCGGTTGGACCAACCGGCCTGTTGGTCCTGTGGACCGGTTGGACCAACCGGCCTGTTGGTCCTGTGGACCGGTTGGACCAACCGGCCTGTTGGTCCTGTGGACCGGTTGGACCAACCGGCCTGTTGGTCCTGTGGACCGGTTGGACCAACCGGCCTGTTGGTCCTGTGGACCGGTTGGACCAACCGGCCTGTTGGTCCTGTGGACCGGTTGGACCAACCGGCCTGTTGGTCCTGTGGACCGGTTGGACCAACCGGCCTGTTGGTCCTGTGGACCGGTTGGACCAACCGGCCTGTTGGTCCTGTGGACCGGTTGGACCAACCGGCCTGTTGGTCCTGTGGACCGGTTGGACCAACCGGCCTGTTGGTCCTGTGGACCGGTTGGACCAACCGGCCTGTTGGTCCTGTGGACCGGTTGGACCAACCGGCCTGTTGGTCCTGTGGACCGGTTGGACCAACCGGCCTGTTGGTCCTGTGGACCGGTTGGACCAACCGGCCAGTTGGTCCTGTGGACCGGTTGGACCAACCGGCCTGTTGGTCCTGTGGACCGGTTGGACCAACCGGCCTGTTGGTCCTGTGGACCGGTTGGACCAACCGGCCTGTTGGTCCTGTGGACCGGTTGGACCAACCGGCCTGTTGGTCCTGTGGACCGGTTGGACCAACCGGCCTGTTGGTCCTGTGGACCGGTTGGACCAACCGGCCTGTTGGTCCTGTGGACCGGTTGGACCAACCGGCCTGTTGGTCCTGTGGACCGGTTGGACCAACCGGCCTGTTGGTCCTGTGGACCGGTTGGACCAACCGGCCTGTTGGTCCTGTGGACCGGTTGGACCAACCGGCCTGTTGGTCCTGTGGACCGGTTGGACCAACCGGCCTGTTGGTCCTGTGGACCGGTTGGACCAACCGGCCTGTTGGTCCTGTGGACCGGTTGGACCAACCGGCCTGTTGGTCCTGTGGACCGGTTGGACCAACCGGCCTGTTGGTCCTGTGGACCGGTTGGACCAACCGGCCTGTTGGTCCTGTGGACCGGTTGGACCAACCGGCCTGTTGGTCCTGTGGACCGGTTGGACCAACCGGCCTGTTGGTCCTGTGGACCGGTTGGACCAACCGGCCTGTTGGTCCTGTGGACCGGTTGGACCAACCGGCCTGTTGGTCCTGTGGACCGGTTGGACCAACCGGCCTGTTGGTCCTGTGGACCGGTTGGACCAACCGGCCTGTTGGTCCTGTGGACCGGTTGGACCAACCGGCCTGTTGGTCCTGTGGACCGGTTGGACCAACCGGCCTGTTGGTCCTGTGGACCGGTTGGACCAACCGGCCTGTTGGTCCTGTGGACCGGTTGGACCAACCGGCCTGTTGGTCCTGTGGACCGGTTGGACCAACCGGCCTGTTGGTCCTGTGGACCGGTTGGACCAACCGGCCTGTTGGTCCTGTGGACCGGTTGGACCAACCGGCCTGTTGGTCCTGTGGACCGGTTGGACCAACCGGCCTGTTGGTCCTGTGGACCGGTTGGACCAACCGGCCTGTTGGTCCTGTGGACCGGTTGGACCAACCGGCCTGTTGGTCCTGTGGACCGGTTGGACCAACCGGCCTGTTGGTCCTGTGGACCGGTTGGACCAACCGGCCTGTTGGTCCTGTGGACCGGTTGGACCAACCGGCCTGTTGGTCCTGTGGACCGGTTGGACCAACCGGCCTGTTGGTCCTGTGGACCGGTTGGACCAACCGGCCTGTTGGTCCTGTGGACCGGTTGGACCAACCGGCCTGTTGGTCCTGTGGACCGGTTGGACCAACCGGCCTGTTGGTCCTGTGGACCGGTTGGACCAACCGGCCTGTTGGTCCTGTGGACCGGTTGGACCAACCGGCCTGTTGGTCCTGTGGACCGGTTGGACCAACCGGCCTGTTGGTCCTGTGGACCGGTTGGACCAACCGGCCTGTTGGTCCTGTGGACCGGTTGGACCAACCGGCCTGTTGGTCCTGTGGACCGGTTGGACCAACCGGCCTGTTGGTCCTGTGGACCGGTTGGACCAACCGGCCTGTTGGTCCTGTGGACCGGTTGGACCAACCGGCCTGTTGGTCCTGTGGACCGGTTGGACCAACCGGCCTGTTGGTCCTGTGGACCGGTTGGACCAACCGGCCTGTTGGTCCTGTGGACCGGTTGGACCAACCGGCCTGTTGGTCCTGTGGACCGGTTGGACCAACCGGCCTGTTGGTCCTGTGGACCGGTTGGACCAACCGGCCTGTTGGTCCTGTGGACCGGTTGGACCAACCGGCCTGTTGGTCCTGTGGACCGGTTGGACCAACCGGCCTGTTGGTCCTGTGGACCGGTTGGACCAACCGGCCTGTTGGTCCTGTGGACCGGTTGGACCAACCGGCCTGTTGGTCCTGTGGACCGGTTGGACCAACCGGCCAGTTGGTCCTGTGGACCGGTTGGACCAACCGGCCTGTTGGTCCTGTGGACCGGTTGGACCAACCGGCCTGTTGGTCCTGTGGACCGGTTGGACCAACCGGCCTGTTGGTCCTGTGGACCGGTTGGACCAACCGGCCTGTTGGTCCTGTGGACCGGTTGGACCAACCGGCCTGTTGGTCCTGTGGACCGGTTGGACCAACCGGCCTGTTGGTCCTGTGGACCGGTTGGACCAACCGGCCTGTTGGTCCTGTGGACCGGTTGGACCAACCGGCCTGTTGGTCCTGTGGACCGGTTGGACCAACCGGCCTGTTGGTCCTGTGGACCGGTTGGACCAACCGGCCTGTTGGTCCTGTGGACCGGTTGGACCAACCGGCCTGTTGGTCCTGTGGACCGGTTGGACCAACCGGCCTGTTGGTCCTGTGGACCGGTTGGACCAACCGGCCTGTTGGTCCTGTGGACCGGTTGGACCAACCGGCCTGTTGGTCCTGTGGACCGGTTGGACCAACCGGCCTGTTGGTCCTGTGGACCGGTTGGACCAACCGGCCTGTTGGTCCTGTGGACCGGTTGGACCAACCGGCCTGTTGGTCCTGTGGACCGGTTGGACCAACCGGCCTGTTGGTCCTGTGGACCGGTTGGACCAACCGGCCTGTTGGTCCTGTGGACCGGTTGGACCAACCGGCCTGTTGGTCCTGTGGACCGGTTGGACCAACCGGCCTGTTGGTCCTGTGGACCGGTTGGACCAACCGGCCTGTTGGTCCTGTGGACCGGTTGGACCAACCGGCCTGTTGGTCCTGTGGACCGGTTGGACCAACCGGCCTGTTGGTCCTGTGGACCGGTTGGACCAACCGGCCTGTTGGTCCTGTGGACCGGTTGGACCAACCGGCCTGTTGGTCCTGTGGACCGGTTGGACCAACCGGCCTGTTGGTCCTGTGGACCGGTTGGACCAACCGGCCTGTTGGTCCTGTGGACCGGTTGGACCAACCGGCCTGTTGGTCCTGTGGACCGGTTGGACCAACCGGCCTGTTGGTCCTGTGGACCGGTTGGACCAACCGGCCTGTTGGTCCTGTGGACCGGTTGGACCAACCGGCCTGTTGGTCCTGTGGACCGGTTGGACCAACCGGCCTGTTGGTCCTGTGGACCGGTTGGACCAACCGGCCTGTTGGTCCTGTGGACCGGTTGGACCAACCGGCCTGTTGGTCCTGTGGACCGGTTGGACCAACCGGCCTGTTGGTCCTGTGGACCGGTTGGACCAACCGGCCTGTTGGTCCTGTGGACCGGTTGGACCAACCGGCCTGTTGGTCCTGTGGACCGGTTGGACCAACCGGCCTGTTGGTCCTGTGGACCGGTTGGACCAACCGGCCTGTTGGTCCTGTGGACCGGTTGGACCAACCGGCCTGTTGGTCCTGTGGACCGGTTGGACCAACCGGCCTGTTGGTCCTGTGGACCGGTTGGACCAACCGGCCTGTTGGTCCTGTGGACCGGTTGGACCAACCGGCCTGTTGGTCCTGTGGACCGGTTGGACCAACCGGCCTGTTGGTCCTGTGGACCGGTTGGACCAACCGGCCTGTTGGTCCTGTGGACCGGTTGGACCAACCGGCCTGTTGGTCCTGTGGACCGGTTGGACCAACCGGCCTGTTGGTCCTGTGGACCGGTTGGACCAACCGGCCTGTTGGTCCTGTGGACCGGTTGGACCAACCGGCCTGTTGGTCCTGTGGACCGGTTGGACCAACCGGCCTGTTGGTCCTGTGGACCGGTTGGACCAACCGGCCTGTTGGTCCTGTGGACCGGTTGGACCAACCGGCCTGTTGGTCCTGTGGACCGGTTGGACCAACCGGCCTGTTGGTCCTGTGGACCGGTTGGACCAACCGGCCTGTTGGTCCTGTGGACCGGTTGGACCAACCGGCCTGTTGGTCCTGTGGACCGGTTGGACCAACCGGCCTGTTGGTCCTGTGGACCGGTTGGACCAACCGGCCTGTTGGTCCTGTGGACCGGTTGGACCAACCGGCCTGTTGGTCCTGTGGACCGGTTGGACCAACCGGCCTGTTGGTCCTGTGGACCGGTTGGACCAACCGGCCTGTTGGTCCTGTGGACCGGTTGGACCAACCGGCCTGTTGGTCCTGTGGACCGGTTGGACCAACCGGCCTGTTGGTCCTGTGGACCGGTTGGACCAACCGGCCTGTTGGTCCTGTGGACCGGTTGGACCAACCGGCCTGTTGGTCCTGTGGACCGGTTGGACCAACCGGCCTGTTGGTCCTGTGGACCGGTTGGACCAACCGGCCTGTTGGTCCTGTGGACCGGTTGGACCAACCGGCCTGTTGGTCCTGTGGACCGGTTGGACCAACCGGCCTGTTGGTCCTGTGGACCGGTTGGACCAACCGGCCTGTTGGTCCTGTGGACCGGTTGGACCAACCGGCCTGTTGGTCCTGTGGACCGGTTGGACCAACCGGCCTGTTGGTCCTGTGGACCGGTTGGACCAACCGGCCAGTTGGTCCTGTGGACCGGTTGGACCAACCGGCCTGTTGGTCCTGTGGACCGGTTGGACCAACCGGCCTGTTGGTCCTGTGGACCGGTTGGACCAACCGGCCTGTTGGTCCTGTGGACCGGTTGGACCAACCGGCCTGTTGGTCCTGTGGACCGGTTGGACCAACCGGCCTGTTGGTCCTGTGGACCGGTTGGACCAACCGGCCTGTTGGTCCTGTGGACCGGTTGGACCAACCGGCCTGTTGGTCCTGTGGACCGGTTGGACCAACCGGCCAGTTGGTCCTGTGGACCGGTTGGACCAACCGGCCTGTTGGTCCTGTGGACCGGTTGGACCAACCGGCCTGTTGGTCCTGTGGACCGGTTGGACCAACCGGCCTGTTGGTCCTGTGGACCGGTTGGACCAACCGGCCTGTTGGTCCTGTGGACCGGTTGGACCAACCGGCCTGTTGGTCCTGTGGACCGGTTGGACCAACCGGCCTGTTGGTCCTGTGGACCGGTTGGACCAACCGGCCTGTTGGTCCTGTGGACCGGTTGGACCAACCGGCCTGTTGGTCCTGTGGACCGGTTGGACCAACCGGCCAGTTGGTCCTGTGGACCGGTTGGACCAACCGGCCTGTTGGTCCTGTGGACCGGTTGGACCAACCGGCCTGTTGGTCCTGTGGACCGGTTGGACCAACCGGCCTGTTGGTCCTGTGGACCGGTTGGACCAACCGGCCTGTTGGTCCTGTGGACCGGTTGGACCAACCGGCCTGTTGGTCCTGTGGACCGGTTGGACCAACCGGCCTGTTGGTCCTGTGGACCGGTTGGACCAACCGGCCTGTTGGTCCTGTGGACCGGTTGGACCAACCGGCCTGTTGGTCCTGTGGACCGGTTGGACCAACCGGCCTGTTGGTCCTGTGGACCGGTTGGACCAACCGGCCTGTTGGTCCTGTGGACCGGTTGGACCAACCGGCCTGTTGGTCCTGTGGACCGGTTGGACCAACCGGCCTGTTGGTCCTGTGGACCGGTTGGACCAACCGGCCTGTTGGTCCTGTGGACCGGTTGGACCAACCGGCCTGTTGGTCCTGTGGACCGGTTGGACCAACCGGCCTGTTGGTCCTGTGGACCGGTTGGACCAACCGGCCTGTTGGTCCTGTGGACCGGTTGGACCAACCGGCCTGTTGGTCCTGTGGACCGGTTGGACCAACCGGCCTGTTGGTCCTGTGGACCGGTTGGACCAACCGGCCTGTTGGTCCTGTGGACCGGTTGGACCAACCGGCCTGTTGGTCCTGTGGACCGGTTGGACCAACCGGCCTGTTGGTCCTGTGGACCGGTTGGACCAACCGGCCTGTTGGTCCTGTGGACCGGTTGGACCAACCGGCCTGTTGGTCCTGTGGACCGGTTGGACCAACCGGCCTGTTGGTCCTGTGGACCGGTTGGACCAACCGGCCTGTTGGTCCTGTGGACCGGTTGGACCAACCGGCCTGTTGGTCCTGTGGACCGGTTGGACCAACCGGCCTGTTGGTCCTGTGGACCGGTTGGACCAACCGGCCTGTTGGTCCTGTGGACCGGTTGGACCAACCGGCCTGTTGGTCCTGTGGACCGGTTGGACCAACCGGCCTGTTGGTCCTGTGGACCGGTTGGACCAACCGGCCTGTTGGTCCTGTGGACCGGTTGGACCAACCGGCCTGTTGGTCCTGTGGACCGGTTGGACCAACCGGCCTGTTGGTCCTGTGGACCGGTTGGACCAACCGGCCTGTTGGTCCTGTGGACCGGTTGGACCAACCGGCCTGTTGGTCCTGTGGACCGGTTGGACCAACCGGCCTGTTGGTCCTGTGGACCGGTTGGACCAACCGGCCTGTTGGTCCTGTGGACCGGTTGGACCAACCGGCCTGTTGGTCCTGTGGACCGGTTGGACCAACCGGCCTGTTGGTCCTGTGGACCGGTTGGACCAACCGGCCTGTTGGTCCTGTGGACCGGTTGGACCAACCGGCCTGTTGGTCCTGTGGACCGGTTGGACCAACCGGCCTGTTGGTCCTGTGGACCGGTTGGACCAACCGGCCTGTTGGTCCTGTGGACCGGTTGGACCAACCGGCCTGTTGGTCCTGTGGACCGGTTGGACCAACCGGCCTGTTGGTCCTGTGGACCGGTTGGACCAACCGGCCTGTTGGTCCTGTGGACCGGTTGGACCAACCGGCCTGTTGGTCCTGTGGACCGGTTGGACCAACCGGCCTGTTGGTCCTGTGGACCGGTTGGACCAACCGGCCTGTTGGTCCTGTGGACCGGTTGGACCAACCGGCCTGTTGGTCCTGTGGACCGGTTGGACCAACCGGCCTGTTGGTCCTGTGGACCGGTTGGACCAACCGGCCTGTTGGTCCTGTGGACCGGTTGGACCAACCGGCCTGTTGGTCCTGTGGACCGGTTGGACCAACCGGCCTGTTGGTCCTGTGGACCGGTTGGACCAACCGGCCTGTTGGTCCTGTGGACCGGTTGGACCAACCGGCCTGTTGGTCCTGTGGACCGGTTGGACCAACCGGCCTGTTGGTCCTGTGGACCGGTTGGACCAACCGGCCTGTTGGTCCTGTGGACCGGTTGGACCAACCGGCCTGTTGGTCCTGTGGACCGGTTGGACCAACCGGCCTGTTGGTCCTGTGGACCGGTTGGACCAACCGGCCTGTTGGTCCTGTGGACCGGTTGGACCAACCGGCCTGTTGGTCCTGTGGACCGGTTGGACCAACCGGCCTGTTGGTCCTGTGGACCGGTTGGACCAACCGGCCTGTTGGTCCTGTGGACCGGTTGGACCAACCGGCCTGTTGGTCCTGTGGACCGGTTGGACCAACCGGCCTGTTGGTCCTGTGGACCGGTTGGACCAACCGGCCTGTTGGTCCTGTGGACCGGTTGGACCAACCGGCCTGTTGGTCCTGTGGACCGGTTGGACCAACCGGCCTGTTGGTCCTGTGGACCGGTTGGACCAACCGGCCTGTTGGTCCTGTGGACCGGTTGGACCAACCGGCCTGTTGGTCCTGTGGACCGGTTGGACCAACCGGCCTGTTGGTCCTGTGGACCGGTTGGACCAACCGGCCTGTTGGTCCTGTGGACCGGTTGGACCAACCGGCCTGTTGGTCCTGTGGACCGGTTGGACCAACCGGCCTGTTGGTCCTGTGGACCGGTTGGACCAACCGGCCTGTTGGTCCTGTGGACCGGTTGGACCAACCGGCCTGTTGGTCCTGTGGACCGGTTGGACCAACCGGCCTGTTGGTCCTGTGGACCGGTTGGACCAACCGGCCTGTTGGTCCTGTGGACCGGTTGGACCAACCGGCCTGTTGGTCCTGTGGACCGGTTGGACCAACCGGCCTGTTGGTCCTGTGGACCGGTTGGACCAACCGGCCTGTTGGTCCTGTGGACCGGTTGGACCAACCGGCCTGTTGGTCCTGTGGACCGGTTGGACCAACCGGCCTGTTGGTCCTGTGGACCGGTTGGACCAACCGGCCTGTTGGTCCTGTGGACCGGTTGGACCAACCGGCCTGTTGGTCCTGTGGACCGGTTGGACCAACCGGCCTGTTGGTCCTGTGGACCGGTTGGACCAACCGGCCTGTTGGTCCTGTGGACCGGTTGGACCAACCGGCCTGTTGGTCCTGTGGACCGGTTGGACCAACCGGCCTGTTGGTCCTGTGGACCGGTTGGACCAACCGGCCTGTTGGTCCTGTGGACCGGTTGGACCAACCGGCCTGTTGGTCCTGTGGACCGGTTGGACCAACCGGCCTGTTGGTCCTGTGGACCGGTTGGACCAACCGGCCTGTTGGTCCTGTGGACCGGTTGGACCAACCGGCCAGTTGGTCCTGTGGACCGGTTGGACCAACCGGCCTGTTGGTCCTGTGGACCGGTTGGACCAACCGGCCTGTTGGTCCTGTGGACCGGTTGGACCAACCGGCCAGTTGGTCCTGTGGACCGGTTGGACCAACCGGCCTGTTGGTCCTGTGGACCGGTTGGACCAACCGGCCTGTTGGTCCTGTGGACCGGTTGGACCAACCGGCCTGTTGGTCCTGTGGACCGGTTGGACCAACCGGCCTGTTGGTCCTGTGGACCGGTTGGACCAACCGGCCAGTTGGTCCTGTGGACCGGTTGGACCAACCGGCCTGTTGGTCCTGTGGACCGGTTGGACCAACCGGCCTGTTGGTCCTGTGGACCGGTTGGACCAACCGGCCTGTTGGTCCTGTGGACCGGTTGGACCAACCGGCCTGTTGGTCCTGTGGACCGGTTGGACCAACCGGCCTGTTGGTCCTGTGGACCGGTTGGACCAACCGGCCTGTTGGTCCTGTGGACCGGTTGGACCAACCGGCCTGTTGGTCCTGTGGACCGGTTGGACCAACCGGCCTGTTGGTCCTGTGGACCGGTTGGACCAACCGGCCTGTTGGTCCTGTGGACCGGTTGGACCAACCGGCCTGTTGGTCCTGTGGACCGGTTGGACCAACCGGCCTGTTGGTCCTGTGGACCGGTTGGACCAACCGGCCTGTTGGTCCTGTGGACCGGTTGGACCAACCGGCCAGTTGGTCCTGTGGACCGGTTGGACCAACCGGCCTGTTGGTCCTGTGGACCGGTTGGACCAACCGGCCTGTTGGTCCTGTGGACCGGTTGGACCAACCGGCCTGTTGGTCCTGTGGACCGGTTGGACCAACCGGCCTGTTGGTCCTGTGGACCGGTTGGACCAACCGGCCTGTTGGTCCTGTGGACCGGTTGGACCAACCGGCCTGTTGGTCCTGTGGACCGGTTGGACCAACCGGCCTGTTGGTCCTGTGGACCGGTTGGACCAACCGGCCTGTTGGTCCTGTGGACCGGTTGGACCAACCGGCCTGTTGGTCCTGTGGACCGGTTGGACCAACCGGCCTGTTGGTCCTGTGGACCGGTTGGACCAACCGGCCTGTTGGTCCTGTGGACCGGTTGGACCAACCGGCCTGTTGGTCCTGTGGACCGGTTGGACCAACCGGCCTGTTGGTCCTGTGGACCGGTTGGACCAACCGGCCAGTTGGTCCTGTGGACCGGTTGGACCAACCGGCCTGTTGGTCCTGTGGACCGGTTGGACCAACCGGCCTGTTGGTCCTGTGGACCGGTTGGACCAACCGGCCTGTTGGTCCTGTGGACCGGTTGGACCAACCGGCCTGTTGGTCCTGTGGACCGGTTGGACCAACCGGCCTGTTGGTCCTGTGGACCGGTTGGACCAACCGGCCTGTTGGTCCTGTGGACCGGTTGGACCAACCGGCCTGTTGGTCCTGTGGACCGGTTGGACCAACCGGCCTGTTGGTCCTGTGGACCGGTTGGACCAACCGGCCTGTTGGTCCTGTGGACCGGTTGGACCAACCGGCCTGTTGGTCCTGTGGACCGGTTGGACCAACCGGCCTGTTGGTCCTGTGGACCGGTTGGACCAACCGGCCTGTTGGTCCTGTGGACCGGTTGGACCAACCGGCCTGTTGGTCCTGTGGACCGGTTGGACCAACCGGCCTGTTGGTCCTGTGGACCGGTTGGACCAACCGGCCTGTTGGTCCTGTGGACCGGTTGGACCAACCGGCCTGTTGGTCCTGTGGACCGGTTGGACCAACCGGCCTGTTGGTCCTGTGGACCGGTTGGACCAACCGGCCTGTTGGTCCTGTGGACCGGTTGGACCAACCGGCCTGTTGGTCCTGTGGACCGGTTGGACCAACCGGCCTGTTGGTCCTGTGGACCGGTTGGACCAACCGGCCAGTTGGTCCTGTGGACCGGTTGGACCAACCGGCCTGTTGGTCCTGTGGACCGGTTGGACCAACCGGCCTGTTGGTCCTGTGGACCGGTTGGACCAACCGGCCTGTTGGTCCTGTGGACCGGTTGGACCAACCGGCCAGTTGGTCCTGTGGACCGGTTGGACCAACCGGCCTGTTGGTCCTGTGGACCGGTTGGACCAACCGGCCTGTTGGTCCTGTGGACCGGTTGGACCAACCGGCCTGTTGGTCCTGTGGACCGGTTGGACCAACCGGCCTGTTGGTCCTGTGGACCGGTTGGACCAACCGGCCTGTTGGTCCTGTGGACCGGTTGGACCAACCGGCCTGTTGGTCCTGTGGACCGGTTGGACCAACCGGCCTGTTGGTCCTGTGGACCGGTTGGACCAACCGGCCTGTTGGTCCTGTGGACCGGTTGGACCAACCGGCCTGTTGGTCCTGTGGACCGGTTGGACCAACCGGCCTGTTGGTCCTGTGGACCGGTTGGACCAACCGGCCTGTTGGTCCTGTGGACCGGTTGGACCAACCGGCCTGTTGGTCCTGTGGACCGGTTGGACCAACCGGCCAGTTGGTCCTGTGGACCGGTTGGACCAACCGGCCTGTTGGTCCTGTGGACCGGTTGGACCAACCGGCCTGTTGGTCCTGTGGACCGGTTGGACCAACCGGCCTGTTGGTCCTGTGGACCGGTTGGACCAACCGGCCTGTTGGTCCTGTGGACCGGTTGGACCAACCGGCCTGTTGGTCCTGTGGACCGGTTGGACCAACCGGCCTGTTGGTCCTGTGGACCGGTTGGACCAACCGGCCTGTTGGTCCTGTGGACCGGTTGGACCAACCGGCCTGTTGGTCCTGTGGACCGGTTGGACCAACCGGCCTGTTGGTCCTGTGGACCGGTTGGACCAACCGGCCTGTTGGTCCTGTGGACCGGTTGGACCAACCGGCCTGTTGGTCCTGTGGACCGGTTGGACCAACCGGCCTGTTGGTCCTGTGGACCGGTTGGACCAACCGGCCAGTTGGTCCTGTGGACCGGTTGGACCAACCGGCCTGTTGGTCCTGTGGACCGGTTGGACCAACCGGCCAGTTGGTCCTGTGGACCGGTTGGACCAACCGGCCTGTTGGTCCTGTGGACCGGTTGGACCAACCGGCCTGTTGGTCCTGTGGACCGGTTGGACCAACCGGCCTGTTGGTCCTGTGGACCGGTTGGACCAACCGGCCTGTTGGTCCTGTGGACCGGTTGGACCAACCGGCCTGTTGGTCCTGTGGACCGGTTGGACCAACCGGCCTGTTGGTCCTGTGGACCGGTTGGACCAACCGGCCTGTTGGTCCTGTGGACCGGTTGGACCAACCGGCCTGTTGGTCCTGTGGACCGGTTGGACCAACCGGCCTGTTGGTCCTGTGGACCGGTTGGACCAACCGGCCTGTTGGTCCTGTGGACCGGTTGGACCAACCGGCCTGTTGGTCCTGTGGACCGGTTGGACCAACCGGCCTGTTGGTCCTGTGGACCGGTTGGACCAACCGGCCAGTTGGTCCTGTGGACCGGTTGGACCAACCGGCCAGTTGGTCCTGTGGACCGGTTGGACCAACCGGCCTGTTGGTCCTGTGGACCGGTTGGACCAACCGGCCTGTTGGTCCTGTGGACCGGTTGGACCAACCGGCCTGTTGGTCCTGTGGACCGGTTGGACCAACCGGCCTGTTGGTCCTGTGGACCGGTTGGACCAACCGGCCTGTTGGTCCTGTGGACCGGTTGGACCAACCGGCCTGTTGGTCCTGTGGACCGGTTGGACCAACCGGCCTGTTGGTCCTGTGGACCGGTTGGACCAACCGGCCTGTTGGTCCTGTGGACCGGTTGGACCAACCGGCCAGTTGGTCCTGTGGACCGGTTGGACCAACCGGCCTGTTGGTCCTGTGGACCGGTTGGACCAACCGGCCTGTTGGTCCTGTGGACCGGTTGGACCAACCGGCCTGTTGGTCCTGTGGACCGGTTGGACCAACCGGCCTGTTGGTCCTGTGGACCGGTTGGACCAACCGGCCTGTTGGTCCTGTGGACCGGTTGGACCAACCGGCCTGTTGGTCCTGTGGACCGGTTGGACCAACCGGCCTGTTGGTCCTGTGGACCGGTTGGACCAACCGGCCTGTTGGTCCTGTGGACCGGTTGGACCAACCGGCCTGTTGGTCCTGTGGACCGGTTGGACCAACCGGCCTGTTGGTCCTGTGGACCGGTTGGACCAACCGGCCTGTTGGTCCTGTGGACCGGTTGGACCAACCGGCCTGTTGGTCCTGTGGACCGGTTGGACCAACCGGCCTGTTGGTCCTGTGGACCGGTTGGACCAACCGGCCTGTTGGTCCTGTGGACCGGTTGGACCAACCGGCCTGTTGGTCCTGTGGACCGGTTGGACCAACCGGCCTGTTGGTCCTGTGGACCGGTTGGACCAACCGGCCTGTTGGTCCTGTGGACCGGTTGGACCAACCGGCCTGTTGGTCCTGTGGACCGGTTGGACCAACCGGCCTGTTGGTCCTGTGGACCGGTTGGACCAACCGGCCAGTTGGTCCTGTGGACCGGTTGGACCAACCGGCCAGTTGGTCCTGTGGACCGGTTGGACCAACCGGCCTGTTGGTCCTGTGGACCGGTTGGACCAACCGGCCTGTTGGTCCTGTGGACCGGTTGGACCAACCGGCCTGTTGGTCCTGTGGACCGGTTGGACCAACCGGCCAGTTGGTCCTGTGGACCGGTTGGACCAACCGGCCTGTTGGTCCTGTGGACCGGTTGGACCAACCGGCCTGTTGGTCCTGTGGACCGGTTGGACCAACCGGCCAGTTGGTCCTGTGGACCGGTTGGACCAACCGGCCTGTTGGTCCTGTGGACCGGTTGGACCAACCGGCCTGTTGGTCCTGTGGACCGGTTGGACCAACCGGCCTGTTGGTCCTGTGGACCGGTTGGACCAACCGGCCAGTTGGTCCTGTGGACCGGTTGGACCAACCGGCCTGTTGGTCCTGTGGACCGGTTGGACCAACCGGCCTGTTGGTCCTGTGGACCGGTTGGACCAACCGGCCTGTTGGTCCTGTGGACCGGTTGGACCAACCGGCCAGTTGGTCCTGTGGACCGGTTGGACCAACCGGCCTGTTGGTCCTGTGGACCGGTTGGACCAACCGGCCTGTTGGTCCTGTGGACCGGTTGGACCAACCGGCCTGTTGGTCCTGTGGACCGGTTGGACCAACCGGCCTGTTGGTCCTGTGGACCGGTTGGACCAACCGGCCTGTTGGTCCTGTGGACCGGTTGGACCAACCGGCCTGTTGGTCCTGTGGACCGGTTGGACCAACCGGCCTGTTGGTCCTGTGGACCGGTTGGACCAACCGGCCTGTTGGTCCTGTGGACCGGTTGGACCAACCGGCCTGTTGGTCCTGTGGACCGGTTGGACCAACCGGCCTGTTGGTCCTGTGGACCGGTTGGACCAACCGGCCTGTTGGTCCTGTGGACCGGTTGGACCAACCGGCCAGTTGGTCCTGTGGACCGGTTGGACCAACCGGCCTGTTGGTCCTGTGGACCGGTTGGACCAACCGGCCTGTTGGTCCTGTGGACCGGTTGGACCAACCGGCCTGTTGGTCCTGTGGACCGGTTGGACCAACCGGCCAGTTGGTCCTGTGGACCGGTTGGACCAACCGGCCTGTTGGTCCTGTGGACCGGTTGGACCAACCGGCCTGTTGGTCCTGTGGACCGGTTGGACCAACCGGCCTGTTGGTCCTGTGGACCGGTTGGACCAACCGGCCTGTTGGTCCTGTGGACCGGTTGGACCAACCGGCCTGTTGGTCCTGTGGACCGGTTGGACCAACCGGCCAGTTGGTCCTGTGGACCGGTTGGACCAACCGGCCTGTTGGTCCTGTGGACCGGTTGGACCAACCGGCCTGTTGGTCCTGTGGACCGGTTGGACCAACCGGCCAGTTGGTCCTGTGGACCGGTTGGACCAACCGGCCTGTTGGTCCTGTGGACCGGTTGGACCAACCGGCCTGTTGGTCCTGTGGACCGGTTGGACCAACCGGCCTGTTGGTCCTGTGGACCGGTTGGACCAACCGGCCTGTTGGTCCTGTGGACCGGTTGGACCAACCGGCCTGTTGGTCCTGTGGACCGGTTGGACCAACCGGCCTGTTGGTCCTGTGGACCGGTTGGACCAACCGGCCTGTTGGTCCTGTGGACCGGTTGGACCAACCGGCCTGTTGGTCCTGTGGACCGGTTGGACCAACCGGCCAGTTGGTCCTGTGGACCGGTTGGACCAACCGGCCTGTTGGTCCTGTGGACCGGTTGGACCAACCGGCCTGTTGGTCCTGTGGACCGGTTGGACCAACCGGCCTGTTGGTCCTGTGGACCGGTTGGACCAACCGGCCAGTTGGTCCTGTGGACCGGTTGGACCAACCGGCCTGTTGGTCCTGTGGACCGGTTGGACCAACCGGCCTGTTGGTCCTGTGGACCGGTTGGACCAACCGGCCTGTTGGTCCTGTGGACCGGTTGGACCAACCGGCCTGTTGGTCCTGTGGACCGGTTGGACCAACCGGCCAGTTGGTCCTGTGGACCGGTTGGACCAACCGGCCTGTTGGTCCTGTGGACCGGTTGGACCAACCGGCCTGTTGGTCCTGTGGACCGGTTGGACCAACCGGCCTGTTGGTCCTGTGGACCGGTTGGACCAACCGGCCTGTTGGTCCTGTGGACCGGTTGGACCAACCGGCCTGTTGGTCCTGTGGACCGGTTGGACCAACCGGCCTGTTGGTCCTGTGGACCGGTTGGACCAACCGGCCTGTTGGTCCTGTGGACCGGTTGGACCAACCGGCCTGTTGGTCCTGTGGACCGGTTGGACCAACCGGCCTGTTGGTCCTGTGGACCGGTTGGACCAACCGGCCAGTTGGTCCTGTGGACCGGTTGGACCAACCGGCCTGTTGGTCCTGTGGACCGGTTGGACCAACCGGCCTGTTGGTCCTGTGGACCGGTTGGACCAACCGGCCTGTTGGTCCTGTGGACCGGTTGGACCAACCGGCCTGTTGGTCCTGTGGACCGGTTGGACCAACCGGCCTGTTGGTCCTGTGGACCGGTTGGACCAACCGGCCTGTTGGTCCTGTGGACCGGTTGGACCAACCGGCCTGTTGGTCCTGTGGACCGGTTGGACCAACCGGCCTGTTGGTCCTGTGGACCGGTTGGACCAACCGGCCAGTTGGTCCTGTGGACCGGTTGGACCAACCGGCCAGTTGGTCCTGTGGACCGGTTGGACCAACCGGCCTGTTGGTCCTGTGGACCGGTTGGACCAACCGGCCTGTTGGTCCTGTGGACCGGTTGGACCAACCGGCCAGTTGGTCCTGTGGACCGGTTGGACCAACCGGCCAGTTGGTCCTGTGGACCGGTTGGACCAACCGGCCAGTTGGTCCTGTGGACCGGTTGGACCAACCGGCCTGTTGGTCCTGTGGACCGGTTGGACCAACCGGCCTGTTGGTCCTGTGGACCGGTTGGACCAACCGGCCTGTTGGTCCTGTGGACCGGTTGGACCAACCGGCCTGTTGGTCCTGTGGACCGGTTGGACCAACCGGCCTGTTGGTCCTGTGGACCGGTTGGACCAACCGGCCTGTTGGTCCTGTGGACCGGTTGGACCAACCGGCCTGTTGGTCCTGTGGACCGGTTGGACCAACCGGCCTGTTGGTCCTGTGGACCGGTTGGACCAACCGGCCTGTTGGTCCTGTGGACCGGTTGGACCAACCGGCCTGTTGGTCCTGTGGACCGGTTGGACCAACCGGCCTGTTGGTCCTGTGGACCGGTTGGACCAACCGGCCTGTTGGTCCTGTGGACCGGTTGGACCAACCGGCCTGTTGGTCCTGTGGACCGGTTGGACCAACCGGCCTGTTGGTCCTGTGGACCGGTTGGACCAACCGGCCAGTTGGTCCTGTGGACCGGTTGGACCAACCGGCCTGTTGGTCCTGTGGACCGGTTGGACCAACCGGCCTGTTGGTCCTGTGGACCGGTTGGACCAACCGGCCAGTTGGTCCTGTGGACCGGTTGGACCAACCGGCCTGTTGGTCCTGTGGACCGGTTGGACCAACCGGCCTGTTGGTCCTGTGGACCGGTTGGACCAACCGGCCAGTTGGTCCTGTGGACCGGTTGGACCAACCGGCCTGTTGGTCCTGTGGACCGGTTGGACCAACCGGCCTGTTGGTCCTGTGGACCGGTTGGACCAACCGGCCTGTTGGTCCTGTGGACCGGTTGGACCAACCGGCCTGTTGGTCCTGTGGACCGGTTGGACCAACCGGCCTGTTGGTCCTGTGGACCGGTTGGACCAACCGGCCAGTTGGTCCTGTGGACCGGTTGGACCAACCGGCCTGTTGGTCCTGTGGACCGGTTGGACCAACCGGCCTGTTGGTCCTGTGGACCGGTTGGACCAACCGGCCAGTTGGTCCTGTGGACCGGTTGGACCAACCGGCCTGTTGGTCCTGTGGACCGGTTGGACCAACCGGCCTGTTGGTCCTGTGGACCGGTTGGACCAACCGGCCTGTTGGTCCTGTGGACCGGTTGGACCAACCGGCCTGTTGGTCCTGTGGACCGGTTGGACCAACCGGCCTGTTGGTCCTGTGGACCGGTTGGACCAACCGGCCTGTTGGTCCTGTGGACCGGTTGGACCAACCGGCCTGTTGGTCCTGTGGACCGGTTGGACCAACCGGCCTGTTGGTCCTGTGGACCGGTTGGACCAACCGGCCTGTTGGTCCTGTGGACCGGTTGGACCAACCGGCCTGTTGGTCCTGTGGACCGGTTGGACCAACCGGCCTGTTGGTCCTGTGGACCGGTTGGACCAACCGGCCTGTTGGTCCTGTGGACCGGTTGGACCAACCGGCCTGTTGGTCCTGTGGACCGGTTGGACCAACCGGCCTGTTGGTCCTGTGGACCGGTTGGACCAACCGGCCAGTTGGTCCTGTGGACCGGTTGGACCAACCGGCCTGTTGGTCCTGTGGACCGGTTGGACCAACCGGCCTGTTGGTCCTGTGGACCGGTTGGACCAACCGGCCTGTTGGTCCTGTGGACCGGTTGGACCAACCGGCCTGTTGGTCCTGTGGACCGGTTGGACCAACCGGCCTGTTGGTCCTGTGGACCGGTTGGACCAACCGGCCTGTTGGTCCTGTGGACCGGTTGGACCAACCGGCCAGTTGGTCCTGTGGACCGGTTGGACCAACCGGCCTGTTGGTCCTGTGGACCGGTTGGACCAACCGGCCTGTTGGTCCTGTGGACCGGTTGGACCAACCGGCCTGTTGGTCCTGTGGACCGGTTGGACCAACCGGCCTGTTGGTCCTGTGGACCGGTTGGACCAACCGGCCTGTTGGTCCTGTGGACCGGTTGGACCAACCGGCCAGTTGGTCCTGTGGACCGGTTGGACCAACCGGCCTGTTGGTCCTGTGGACCGGTTGGACCAACCGGCCTGTTGGTCCTGTGGACCGGTTGGACCAACCGGCCTGTTGGTCCTGTGGACCGGTTGGACCAACCGGCCTGTTGGTCCTGTGGACCGGTTGGACCAACCGGCCTGTTGGTCCTGTGGACCGGTTGGACCAACCGGCCTGTTGGTCCTGTGGACCGGTTGGACCAACCGGCCTGTTGGTCCTGTGGACCGGTTGGACCAACCGGCCTGTTGGTCCTGTGGACCGGTTGGACCAACCGGCCTGTTGGTCCTGTGGACCGGTTGGACCAACCGGCCAGTTGGTCCTGTGGACCGGTTGGACCAACCGGCCTGTTGGTCCTGTGGACCGGTTGGACCAACCGGCCTGTTGGTCCTGTGGACCGGTTGGACCAACCGGCCTGTTGGTCCTGTGGACCGGTTGGACCAACCGGCCTGTTGGTCCTGTGGACCGGTTGGACCAACCGGCCTGTTGGTCCTGTGGACCGGTTGGACCAACCGGCCTGTTGGTCCTGTGGACCGGTTGGACCAACCGGCCTGTTGGTCCTGTGGACCGGTTGGACCAACCGGCCTGTTGGTCCTGTGGACCGGTTGGACCAACCGGCCAGTTGGTCCTGTGGACCGGTTGGACCAACCGGCCTGTTGGTCCTGTGGACCGGTTGGACCAACCGGCCTGTTGGTCCTGTGGACCGGTTGGACCAACCGGCCTGTTGGTCCTGTGGACCGGTTGGACCAACCGGCCTGTTGGTCCTGTGGACCGGTTGGACCAACCGGCCTGTTGGTCCTGTGGACCGGTTGGACCAACCGGCCAGTTGGTCCTGTGGACCGGTTGGACCAACCGGCCTGTTGGTCCTGTGGACCGGTTGGACCAACCGGCCTGTTGGTCCTGTGGACCGGTTGGACCAACCGGCCTGTTGGTCCTGTGGACCGGTTGGACCAACCGGCCAGTTGGTCCTGTGGACCGGTTGGACCAACCGGCCTGTTGGTCCTGTGGACCGGTTGGACCAACCGGCCTGTTGGTCCTGTGGACCGGTTGGACCAACCGGCCAGTTGGTCCTGTGGACCGGTTGGACCAACCGGCCTGTTGGTCCTGTGGACCGGTTGGACCAACCGGCCTGTTGGTCCTGTGGACCGGTTGGACCAACCGGCCTGTTGGTCCTGTGGACCGGTTGGACCAACCGGCCAGTTGGTCCTGTGGACCGGTTGGACCAACCGGCCTGTTGGTCCTGTGGACCGGTTGGACCAACCGGCCTGTTGGTCCTGTGGACCGGTTGGACCAACCGGCCTGTTGGTCCTGTGGACCGGTTGGACCAACCGGCCTGTTGGTCCTGTGGACCGGTTGGACCAACCGGCCTGTTGGTCCTGTGGACCGGTTGGACCAACCGGCCTGTTGGTCCTGTGGACCGGTTGGACCAACCGGCCTGTTGGTCCTGTGGACCGGTTGGACCAACCGGCCTGTTGGTCCTGTGGACCGGTTGGACCAACCGGCCTGTTGGTCCTGTGGACCGGTTGGACCAACCGGCCTGTTGGTCCTGTGGACCGGTTGGACCAACCGGCCTGTTGGTCCTGTGGACCGGTTGGACCAACCGGCCTGTTGGTCCTGTGGACCGGTTGGACCAACCGGCCAGTTGGTCCTGTGGACCGGTTGGACCAACCGGCCAGTTGGTCCTGTGGACCGGTTGGACCAACCGGCCTGTTGGTCCTGTGGACCGGTTGGACCAACCGGCCAGTTGGTCCTGTGGACCGGTTGGACCAACCGGCCAGTTGGTCCTGTGGACCGGTTGGACCAACCGGCCTGTTGGTCCTGTGGACCGGTTGGACCAACCGGCCTGTTGGTCCTGTGGACCGGTTGGACCAACCGGCCTGTTGGTCCTGTGGACCGGTTGGACCAACCGGCCAGTTGGTCCTGTGGACCCCCGGTTGGACCAACCGGCCTGTTGGTCCTGTGGACCGGTTGGACCAACCGGCCTGTTGGTCCTGTGGACCGGTTGGACCAACCGGCCTGTTGGTCCTGTGGACCGGTTGGACCAACCGGCCTGTTGGTCCTGTGGACCGGTTGGACCAACCGGCCTGTTGGTCCTGTGGACCGGTTGGACCAACCGGCCTGTTGGTCCTGTGGACCGGTTGGACCAACCGGCCTGTTGGTCCTGTGGACCGGTTGGACCAACCGGCCAGTTGGTCCTGTGGACCGGTTGGACCAACCGGCCTGTTGGTCCTGTGGACCGGTTGGACCAACCGGCCTGTTGGTCCTGTGGACCGGTTGGACCAACCGGCCAGTTGGTCCTGTGGACCGGTTGGACCAACCGGCCTGTTGGTCCTGTGGACCGGTTGGACCAACCGGCCTGTTGGTCCTGTGGACCGGTTGGACCAACCGGCCTGTTGGTCCTGTGGACCGGTTGGACCAACCGGCCAGTTGGTCCTGTGGACCGGTTGGACCAACCGGCCTGTTGGTCCTGTGGACCGGTTGGACCAACCGGCCTGTTGGTCCTGTGGACCGGTTGGACCAACCGGCCTGTTGGTCCTGTGGACCGGTTGGACCAACCGGCCTGTTGGTCCTGTGGACCGGTTGGACCAACCGGCCTGTTGGTCCTGTGGACCGGTTGGACCAACCGGCCTGTTGGTCCTGTGGACCGGTTGGACCAACCGGCCTGTTGGTCCTGTGGACCGGTTGGACCAACCGGCCTGTTGGTCCTGTGGACCGGTTGGACCAACCGGCCTGTTGGTCCTGTGGACCGGTTGGACCAACCGGCCTGTTGGTCCTGTGGACCGGTTGGACCAACCGGCCTGTTGGTCCTGTGGACCGGTTGGACCAACCGGCCTGTTGGTCCTGTGGACCGGTTGGACCAACCGGCCTGTTGGTCCTGTGGACCGGTTGGACCAACCGGCCTGTTGGTCCTGTGGACCGGTTGGACCAACCGGCCAGTTGGTCCTGTGGACCGGTTGGACCAACCGGCCAGTTGGTCCTGTGGACCGGTTGGACCAACCGGCCAGTTGGTCCTGTGGACCGGTTGGACCAACCGGCCTGTTGGTCCTGTGGACCGGTTGGACCAACCGGCCTGTTGGTCCTGTGGACCGGTTGGACCAACCGGCCTGTTGGTCCTGTGGACCGGTTGGACCAACCGGCCTGTTGGTCCTGTGGACCGGTTGGACCAACCGGCCTGTTGGTCCTGTGGACCGGTTGGACCAACCGGCCTGTTGGTCCTGTGGACCGGTTGGACCAACCGGCCTGTTGGTCCTGTGGACCGGTTGGACCAACCGGCCTGTTGGTCCTGTGGACCGGTTGGACCAACCGGCCTGTTGGTCCTGTGGACCGGTTGGACCAACCGGCCTGTTGGTCCTGTGGACCGGTTGGACCAACCGGCCTGTTGGTCCTGTGGACCGGTTGGACCAACCGGCCTGTTGGTCCTGTGGACCGGTTGGACCAACCGGCCTGTTGGTCCTGTGGACCGGTTGGACCAACCGGCCTGTTGGTCCTGTGGACCGGTTGGACCAACCGGCCTGTTGGTCCTGTGGACCGGTTGGACCAACCGGCCTGTTGGTCCTGTGGACCGGTTGGACCAACCGGCCTGTTGGTCCTGTGGACCGGTTGGACCAACCGGCCTGTTGGTCCTGTGGACCGGTTGGACCAACCGGCCTGTTGGTCCTGTGGACCGGTTGGACCAACCGGCCTGTTGGTCCTGTGGACCGGTTGGACCAACCGGCCTGTTGGTCCTGTGGACCGGTTGGACCAACCGGCCTGTTGGTCCTGTGGACCGGTTGGACCAACCGGCCTGTTGGTCCTGTGGACCGGTTGGACCAACCGGCCTGTTGGTCCTGTGGACCGGTTGGACCAACCGGCCTGTTGGTCCTGTGGACCGGTTGGACCAACCGGCCTGTTGGTCCTGTGGACCGGTTGGACCAACCGGCCTGTTGGTCCTGTGGACCGGTTGGACCAACCGGCCTGTTGGTCCTGTGGACCGGTTGGACCAACCGGCCTGTTGGTCCTGTGGACCGGTTGGACCAACCGGCCAGTTGGTCCTGTGGACCGGTTGGACCAACCGGCCTGTTGGTCCTGTGGACCGGTTGGACCAACCGGCCAGTTGGTCCTGTGGACCGGTTGGACCAACCGGCCTGTTGGTCCTGTGGACCGGTTGGACCAACCGGCCTGTTGGTCCTGTGGACCGGTTGGACCAACCGGCCTGTTGGTCCTGTGGACCGGTTGGACCAACCGGCCAGTTGGTCCTGTGGACCGGTTGGACCAACCGGCCTGTTGGTCCTGTGGACCGGTTGGACCAACCGGCCTGTTGGTCCTGTGGACCGGTTGGACCAACCGGCCTGTTGGTCCTGTGGACCGGTTGGACCAACCGGCCAGTTGGTCCTGTGGACCGGTTGGACCAACCGGCCAGTTGGTCCTGTGGACCGGTTGGACCAACCGGCCTGTTGGTCCTGTGGACCGGTTGGACCAACCGGCCTGTTGGTCCTGTGGACCGGTTGGACCAACCGGCCTGTTGGTCCTGTGGACCGGTTGGACCAACCGGCCTGTTGGTCCTGTGGACCGGTTGGACCAACCGGCCTGTTGGTCCTGTGGACCGGTTGGACCAACCGGCCAGTTGGTCCTGTGGACCGGTTGGACCAACCGGCCAGTTGGTCCTGTGGACCGGTTGGACCAACCGGCCTGTTGGTCCTGTGGACCGGTTGGACCAACCGGCCAGTTGGTCCTGTGGACCGGTTGGACCAACCGGCCAGTTGGTCCTGTGGACCGGTTGGACCAACCGGCCTGTTGGTCCTGTGGACCGGTTGGACCAACCGGCCTGTTGGTCCTGTGGACCGGTTGGACCAACCGGCCAGTTGGTCCTGTGGACCGGTTGGACCAACCGGCCTGTTGGTCCTGTGGACCGGTTGGACCAACCGGCCTGTTGGTCCTGTGGACCGGTTGGACCAACCGGCCAGTTGGTCCTGTGGACCGGTTGGACCAACCGGCCTGTTGGTCCTGTGGACCGGTTGGACCAACCGGCCTGTTGGTCCTGTGGACCGGTTGGACCAACCGGCCAGTTGGTCCTGTGGACCGGTTGGACCAACCGGCCAGTTGGTCCTGTGGACCGGTTGGACCAACCGGCCTGTTGGTCCTGTGGACCGGTTGGACCAACCGGCCAGTTGGTCCTGTGGACCGGTTGGACCAACCGGCCTGTTGGTCCTGTGGACCGGTTGGACCAACCGGCCAGTTGGTCCTGTGGACCGGTTGGACCAACCGGCCTGTTGGTCCTGTGGACCGGTTGGACCAACCGGCCAGTTGGTCCTGTGGACCGGTTGGACCAACCGGCCTGTTGGTCCTGTGGACCGGTTGGACCAACCGGCCTGTTGGTCCTGTGGACCGGTTGGACCAACCGGCCTGTTGGTCCTGTGGACCGGTTGGACCAACCGGCCAGTTGGTCCTGTGGACCGGTTGGACCAACCGGCCTGTTGGTCCTGTGGACCGGTTGGACCAACCGGCCTGTTGGTCCTGTGGACCGGTTGGACCAACCGGCCAGTTGGTCCTGTGGACCGGTTGGACCAACCGGCCTGTTGGTCCTGTGGACCGGTTGGACCAACCGGCCAGTTGGTCCTGTGGACCGGTTGGACCAACCGGCCTGTTGGTCCTGTGGACCGGTTGGACCAACCGGCCTGTTGGTCCTGTGGACCGGTTGGACCAACCGGCCTGTTGGTCCTGTGGACCGGTTGGACCAACCGGCCTGTTGGTCCTGTGGACCGGTTGGACCAACCGGCCTGTTGGTCCTGTGGACCGGTTGGACCAACCGGCCAGTTGGTCCTGTGGACCGGTTGGACCAACCGGCCTGTTGGTCCTGTGGACCGGTTGGACCAACCGGCCTGTTGGTCCTGTGGACCGGTTGGACCAACCGGCCTGTTGGTCCTGTGGACCGGTTGGACCAACCGGCCAGTTGGTCCTGTGGACCGGTTGGACCAACCGGCCTGTTGGTCCTGTGGACCGGTTGGACCAACCGGCCAGTTGGTCCTGTGGACCGGTTGGACCAACCGGCCTGTTGGTCCTGTGGACCGGTTGGACCAACCGGCCTGTTGGTCCTGTGGACCGGTTGGACCAACCGGCCTGTTGGTCCTGTGGACCGGTTGGACCAACCGGCCAGTTGGTCCTGTGGACCGGTTGGACCAACCGGCCTGTTGGTCCTGTGGACCGGTTGGACCAACCGGCCTGTTGGTCCTGTGGACCGGTTGGACCAACCGGCCTGTTGGTCCTGTGGACCGGTTGGACCAACCGGCCTGTTGGTCCTGTGGACCGGTTGGACCAACCGGCCAGTTGGTCCTGTGGACCGGTTGGACCAACCGGCCTGTTGGTCCTGTGGACCGGTTGGACCAACCGGCCTGTTGGTCCTGTGGACCGGTTGGACCAACCGGCCTGTTGGTCCTGTGGACCGGTTGGACCAACCGGCCTGTTGGTCCTGTGGACCGGTTGGACCAACCGGCCTGTTGGTCCTGTGGACCGGTTGGACCAACCGGCCTGTTGGTCCTGTGGACCGGTTGGACCAACCGGCCTGTTGGTCCTGTGGACCGGTTGGACCAACCGGCCAGTTGGTCCTGTGGACCGGTTGGACCAACCGGCCTGTTGGTCCTGTGGACCGGTTGGACCAACCGGCCTGTTGGTCCTGTGGACCGGTTGGACCAACCGGCCTGTTGGTCCTGTGGACCGGTTGGACCAACCGGCCTGTTGGTCCTGTGGACCGGTTGGACCAACCGGCCTGTTGGTCCTGTGGACCGGTTGGACCAACCGGCCTGTTGGTCCTGTGGACCGGTTGGACCAACCGGCCTGTTGGTCCTGTGGACCGGTTGGACCAACCGGCCAGTTGGTCCTGTGGACCGGTTGGACCAACCGGCCTGTTGGTCCTGTGGACCGGTTGGACCAACCGGCCTGTTGGTCCTGTGGACCGGTTGGACCAACCGGCCTGTTGGTCCTGTGGACCGGTTGGACCAACCGGCCTGTTGGTCCTGTGGACCGGTTGGACCAACCGGCCTGTTGGTCCTGTGGACCGGTTGGACCAACCGGCCTGTTGGTCCTGTGGACCGGTTGGACCAACCGGCCTGTTGGTCCTGTGGACCGGTTGGACCAACCGGCCAGTTGGTCCTGTGGACCGGTTGGACCAACCGGCCTGTTGGTCCTGTGGACCGGTTGGACCAACCGGCCTGTTGGTCCTGTGGACCGGTTGGACCAACCGGCCAGTTGGTCCTGTGGACCGGTTGGACCAACCGGCCTGTTGGTCCTGTGGACCGGTTGGACCAACCGGCCAGTTGGTCCTGTGGACCGGTTGGACCAACCGGCCTGTTGGTCCTGTGGACCGGTTGGACCAACCGGCCTGTTGGTCCTGTGGACCGGTTGGACCAACCGGCCTGTTGGTCCTGTGGACCGGTTGGACCAACCGGCCAGTTGGTCCTGTGGACCGGTTGGACCAACCGGCCAGTTGGTCCTGTGGACCGGTTGGACCAACCGGCCTGTTGGTCCTGTGGACCGGTTGGACCAACCGGCCTGTTGGTCCTGTGGACCGGTTGGACCAACCGGCCTGTTGGTCCTGTGGACCGGTTGGACCAACCGGCCTGTTGGTCCTGTGGACCGGTTGGACCAACCGGCCAGTTGGTCCTGTGGACCGGTTGGACCAACCGGCCTGTTGGTCCTGTGGACCGGTTGGACCAACCGGCCTGTTGGTCCTGTGGACCGGTTGGACCAACCGGCCTGTTGGTCCTGTGGACCGGTTGGACCAACCGGCCTGTTGGTCCTGTGGACCGGTTGGACCAACCGGCCTGTTGGTCCTGTGGACCGGTTGGACCAACCGGCCAGTTGGTCCTGTGGACCGGTTGGACCAACCGGCCAGTTGGTCCTGTGGACCGGTTGGACCAACCGGCCTGTTGGTCCTGTGGACCGGTTGGACCAACCGGCCTGTTGGTCCTGTGGACCGGTTGGACCAACCGGCCTGTTGGTCCTGTGGACCGGTTGGACCAACCGGCCAGTTGGTCCTGTGGACCGGTTGGACCAACCGGCCTGTTGGTCCTGTGGACCGGTTGGACCAACCGGCCTGTTGGTCCTGTGGACCGGTTGGACCAACCGGCCAGTTGGTCCTGTGGACCGGTTGGACCAACCGGCCTGTTGGTCCTGTGGACCGGTTGGACCAACCGGCCTGTTGGTCCTGTGGACCGGTTGGACCAACCGGCCAGTTGGTCCTGTGGACCGGTTGGACCAACCGGCCTGTTGGTCCTGTGGACCGGTTGGACCAACCGGCCTGTTGGTCCTGTGGACCGGTTGGACCAACCGGCCTGTTGGTCCTGTGGACCGGTTGGACCAACCGGCCTGTTGGTCCTGTGGACCGGTTGGACCAACCGGCCTGTTGGTCCTGTGGACCGGTTGGACCAACCGGCCTGTTGGTCCTGTGGACCGGTTGGACCAACCGGCCTGTTGGTCCTGTGGACCGGTTGGACCAACCGGCCTGTTGGTCCTGTGGACCGGTTGGACCAACCGGCCTGTTGGTCCTGTGGACCGGTTGGACCAACCGGCCAGTTGGTCCTGTGGACCGGTTGGACCAACCGGCCTGTTGGTCCTGTGGACCGGTTGGACCAACCGGCCAGTTGGTCCTGTGGACCGGTTGGACCAACCGGCCTGTTGGTCCTGTGGACCGGTTGGACCAACCGGCCTGTTGGTCCTGTGGACCGGTTGGACCAACCGGCCTGTTGGTCCTGTGGACCGGTTGGACCAACCGGCCTGTTGGTCCTGTGGACCGGTTGGACCAACCGGCCTGTTGGTCCTGTGGACCGGTTGGACCAACCGGCCTGTTGGTCCTGTGGACCGGTTGGACCAACCGGCCAGTTGGTCCTGTGGACCGGTTGGACCAACCGGCCTGTTGGTCCTGTGGACCGGTTGGACCAACCGGCCAGTTGGTCCTGTGGACCGGTTGGACCAACCGGCCAGTTGGTCCTGTGGACCGGTTGGACCAACCGGCCAGTTGGTCCTGTGGACCGGTTGGACCAACCGGCCAGTTGGTCCTGTGGACCGGTTGGACCAACCGGCCTGTTGGTCCTGTGGACCGGTTGGACCAACCGGCCTGTTGGTCCTGTGGACCGGTTGGACCAACCGGCCTGTTGGTCCTGTGGACCGGTTGGACCAACCGGCCTGTTGGTCCTGTGGACCGGTTGGACCAACCGGCCTGTTGGTCCTGTGGACCGGTTGGACCAACCGGCCTGTTGGTCCTGTGGACCGGTTGGACCAACCGGCCTGTTGGTCCTGTGGACCGGTTGGACCAACCGGCCTGTTGGTCCTGTGGACCGGTTGGACCAACCGGCCTGTTGGTCCTGTGGACCGGTTGGACCAACCGGCCTGTTGGTCCTGTGGACCGGTTGGACCAACCGGCCTGTTGGTCCTGTGGACCGGTTGGACCAACCGGCCTGTTGGTCCTGTGGACCGGTTGGACCAACCGGCCAGTTGGTCCTGTGGACCGGTTGGACCAACCGGCCAGTTGGTCCTGTGGACCGGTTGGACCAACCGGCCTGTTGGTCCTGTGGACCGGTTGGACCAACCGGCCTGTTGGTCCTGTGGACCGGTTGGACCAACCGGCCTGTTGGTCCTGTGGACCGGTTGGACCAACCGGCCTGTTGGTCCTGTGGACCGGTTGGACCAACCGGCCAGTTGGTCCTGTGGACCGGTTGGACCAACCGGCCTGTTGGTCCTGTGGACCGGTTGGACCAACCGGCCTGTTGGTCCTGTGGACCGGTTGGACCAACCGGCCTGTTGGTCCTGTGGACCGGTTGGACCAACCGGCCAGTTGGTCCTGTGGACCGGTTGGACCAACCGGCCTGTTGGTCCTGTGGACCGGTTGGACCAACCGGCCTGTTGGTCCTGTGGACCGGTTGGACCAACCGGCCTGTTGGTCCTGTGGACCGGTTGGACCAACCGGCCTGTTGGTCCTGTGGACCGGTTGGACCAACCGGCCTGTTGGTCCTGTGGACCGGTTGGACCAACCGGCCAGTTGGTCCTGTGGACCGGTTGGACCAACCGGCCTGTTGGTCCTGTGGACCGGTTGGACCAACCGGCCTGTTGGTCCTGTGGACCGGTTGGACCAACCGGCCAGTTGGTCCTGTGGACCGGTTGGACCAACGGCCTGTTGGTCCTGTGGACCGGTTGGACCAACCGGCCAGTTGGTCCTGTGGACCGGTTGGACCAACCGGCCAGTTGGTCCTGTGGACCGGTTGGACCAACCGGCCAGTTGGTCCTGTGGACCGGTTGGACCAACCGGCCTGTTGGTCCTGTGGACCGGTTGGACCAACCGGCCTGTTGGTCCTGTGGACCGGTTGGACCAACCGGCCAGTTGGTCCTGTGGACCGGTTGGACCAACCGGCCTGTTGGTCCTGTGGACCGGTTGGACCAACCGGCCTGTTGGTCCTGTGGACCGGTTGGACCAACCGGCCAGTTGGTCCTGTGGACCGGTTGGACCAACCGGCCTGTTGGTCCTGTGGACCGGTTGGACCAACCGGCCAGTTGGTCCTGTGGACCGGTTGGACCAACCGGCCTGTTGGTCCTGTGGACCGGTTGGACCAACCGGCCAGTTGGTCCTGTGGACCGGTTGGACCAACCGGCCAGTTGGTCCTGTGGACCGGTTGGACCAACCGGCCTGTTGGTCCTGTGGACCGGTTGGACCAACCGGCCTGTTGGTCCTGTGGACCGGTTGGACCAACCGGCCAGTTGGTCCTGTGGACCGGTTGGACCAACCGGCCTGTTGGTCCTGTGGACCGGTTGGACCAACCGGCCAGTTGGTCCTGTGGACCGGTTGGACCAACCGGCCTGTTGGTCCTGTGGACCGGTTGGACCAACCGGCCTGTTGGTCCTGTGGACCGGTTGGACCAACCGGCCTGTTGGTCCTGTGGACCGGTTGGACCAACCGGCCTGTTGGTCCTGTGGACCGGTTGGACCAACCGGCCTGTTGGTCCTGTGGACCGGTTGGACCAACCGGCCTGTTGGTCCTGTGGACCGGTTGGACCAACCGGCCTGTTGGTCCTGTGGACCGGTTGGACCAACCGGCCTTTTCTGTGGACCGGTTGGACCCAACCGGCCTGTTGGTCCTGTGGACCGGTTGGACCAACCGGCCTGTTGGTCCTGTGGACCGGTTGGACCAACCGGCCTGTTGGTCCTGTGGACCGGTTGGACCAACCGGCCAGTTGGTCCTGTGGACCGGTTGGACCAACCGGCCAGTTGGTCCTGTGGACCGGTTGGACCAACCGGCCAGTTGGTCCTGTGGACCGGTTGGACCAACCGGCCTGTTGGTCCTGTGGACCGGTTGGACCAACCGGCCAGTTGGTCCTGTGGACCGGTTGGACCAACCGGCCTGTTGGTCCTGTGGACCGGTTGGACCAACCGGCCTGTTGGTCCTGTGGACCGGTTGGACCAACCGGCCTGTTGGTCCTGTGGACCGGTTGGACCAACCGGCCTGTTGGTCCTGTGGACCGGTTGGACCAACCGGCCTGTTGGTCCTGTGGACCGGTTGGACCAACGGCCAGTTGGTCCTGTGGACCGGTTGGACCAACCGGCCAGTTGGTCCTGTGGACCGGTTGGACCAACCGGCCTGTTGGTCCTGTGGACCGGTTGGACCAACCGGCCAGTTGGTCCTGTGGACCGGTTGGACCAACCGGCCAGTTGGTCCTGTGGACCGGTTGGACCAACCGGCCTGTTGGTCCTGTGGACCGGTTGGACCAACCGGCCTGTTGGTCCTGTGGACCGGTTGGACCAACCGGCCTGTTGGTCCTGTGGACCGGTTGGACCAACCGGCCAGTTGGTCCTGTGGACCGGTTGGACCAACCGGCCTGTTGGTCCTGTGGACCGGTTGGACCAACCGGCCTGTTGGTCCTGTGGACCGGTTGGACCAACCGGCCTGTTGGTCCTGTGGACCGGTTGGACCAACCGGCCTGTTGGTCCTGTGGACCGGTTGGACCAACCGGCCTGTTGGTCCTGTGGACCGGTTGGACCAACCGGCCTGTTGGTCCTGTGGACCGGTTGGACCAACCGGCCAGTTGGTCCTGTGGACCGGTTGGACCAACCGGCCAGTTGGTCCTGTGGACCGGTTGGACCAACCGGCCTGTTGGTCCTGTGGACCGGTTGGACCAACCGGCCTGTTGGTCCTGTGGACCGGTTGGACCAACCGGCCAGTTGGTCCTGTGGACCGGTTGGACCAACCGGCCTGTTGGTCCTGTGGACCGGTTGGACCAACCGGCCAGTTGGTCCTGTGGACCGGTTGGACCAACCGGCCTGTTGGTCCTGTGGACCGGTTGGACCAACCGGCCTGTTGGTCCTGTGGACCGGTTGGACCAACCGGCCAGTTGGTCCTGTGGACCGGTTGGACCAACCGGCCTGTTGGTCCTGTGGACCGGTTGGACCAACCGGCCTGTTGGTCCTGTGGACCGGTTGGACCAACCGGCCTGTTGGTCCTGTGGACCGGTTGGACCAACCGGCCAGTTGGTCCTGTGGACCGGTTGGACCAACCGGCCTGTTGGTCCTGTGGACCGGTTGGACCAACCGGCCAGTTGGTCCTGTGGACCGGTTGGACCAACCGGCCTGTTGGTCCTGTGGACCGGTTGGACCAACCGGCCAGTTGGTCCTGTGGACCGGTTGGACCAACCGGCAGTTGGTCCTGTGGACCGGTTGGACCAACCGGCCTGTTGGTCCTGTGGACCGGTTGGACCAACCGGCCAGTTGGTCCTGTGGACCGGTTGGACCAACCGGCCAGTTGGTCCTGTGGACCGGTTGGACCAACCGGCCTGTTGGTCCTGTGGACCGGTTGGACCAACCGGCCTGTTGGTCCTGTGGACCGGTTGGACCAACCGGCCTGTTGGTCCTGTGGACCGGTTGGACCAACCGGCCTGTTGGTCCTGTGGACCGGTTGGACCAACCGGCTGTTGGTCCTGTGGACCGGTTGGACCAACCGGCCAGTTGGTCCTGTGGACCGGTTGGACCAACCGGCCTGTTGGTCCTGTGGACCGGTTGGACCAACCGGCCAGTTGGTCCTGTGGACCGGTTGGACCAACCGGCCAGTTGGTCCTGTGGACCGGTTGGACCAACCGGCCTGTTGGTCCTGTGGACCGGTTGGACCAACCGGCCTGTTGGTCCTGTGGACCGGTTGGACCAACCGGCCTGTTGGTCCTGTGGACCGGTTGGACCAACCGGCCAGTTGGTCCTGTGGACCGGTTGGACCAACCGGCCTGTTGGTCCTGTGGACCGGTTGGACCAACCGGCCTGTTGGTCCTGTGGACCGGTTGGACCAACCGGCCTGTTGGTCCTGTGGACCGGTTGGACCAACCGGCCTGTTGGTCCTGTGGACCGGTTGGACCAACCGGCCTGTTGGTCCTGTGGACCGGTTGGACCAACCGGCCAGTTGGTCCTGTGGACCGGTTGGACCAACCGGCCAGTTGGTCCTGTGGACCGGTTGGACCAACCGGCCTGTTGGTCCTGTGGACCGGTTGGACCAACCGGCCTGTTGGTCCTGTGGACCGGTTGGACCAACCGGCCAGTTGGTCCTGTGGACCGGTTGGACCAACCGGCCAGTTGGTCCTGTGGACCGGTTGGACCAACCGGCCTGTTGGTCCTGTGGACCGGTTGGACCAACCGGCCAGTTGGTCCTGTGGACCGGTTGGACCAACCGGCCTGTTGGTCCTGTGGACCGGTTGGACCAACCGGCCTGTTGGTCCTGTGGACCGGTTGGACCAACCGGCCTGTTGGTCCTGTGGACCGGTTGGACCAACCGGCCTGTTGGTCCTGTGGACCGGTTGGACCAACCGGCCTGTTGGTCCTGTGGACCGGTTGGACCAACCGGCCTGTTGGTCCTGTGGACCGGTTGGACCAACCGGCCTGTTGGTCCTGTGGACCGGTTGGACCAACCGGCCAGTTGGTCCTGTGGACCGGTTGGACCAACCGGCCAGTTGGTCCTGTGGACCGGTTGGACCAACCGGCCTGTTGGTCCTGTGGACCGGTTGGACCAACCGGCCAGTTGGTCCTGTGGACCGGTTGGACCAACCGGCCAGTTGGTCCTGTGGACCGGTTGGACCAACCGGCCAGTTGGTCCTGTGGACCGGTTGGACCAACCGGCCTGTTGGTCCTGTGGACCGGTTGGACCAACCGGCCAGTTGGTCCTGTGGACCGGTTGGACCAACCGGCCTGTTGGTCCTGTGGACCGGTTGGACCAACCGGCCTGTTGGTCTGTGGACCGGTTGGACCAACCGGCCAGTTGGTCCTGTGGACCGGTTGGACCAACCGGCCAGTTGGTCCTGTGGACCGGTTGGACCAACCGGCCTGTTGGTCCTGTGGACCGGTTGGACCAACCGGCCTGTTGGTCCTGTGGACCGGTTGGACCAACCGGCCAGTTGGTCCTGTGGACCGGTTGGACCAACCGGCCTGTTGGTCCTGTGGACCGGTTGGACCAACCGGCCAGTTGGTCCTGTGGACCGGTTGGACCAACCGGCCAGTTGGTCATGTGGACCGGTTGGACCAACCGGCCAGTTGGTCCTGTGGACCGGTTGGACCAACCGCCAGTTGGTCCTGTGGACCGGTTGGACAAACCGGCCAGTTGGTCCTGTGGACCGGTTGGACCAACCGGCCTGTTGGTCCTGTGGACCGGTTGGACCAACCGGCCAGTTGGTCCTGTGGGGGGGGGGGTGTGGACCGGTTGGACCAACCGGCCTGTTGGTCCTGTGGACGGTTGGACCAACCGGCCAGTTGGTCTGTGGACCGGTTGGACCAACCGGCCAGTTGGTCTGTGGACCGGTTGGACCAACCGGCCAGTTGGTCCTGTGGACCGGTTGGACCAACCGGCCAGTTGGTCCTGTGGACCGGTTGGACCAACCGGCCAGTTGGTCCTGTGGACCGGTTGGACCAAACGGCCAGTTGGTCCTGTGGACCGGTTGGACCAACCGCCTGTTGGTCCTGTGGACCGGTTGGACCAACCGGCCAGTTGGTCCTGTGGACCGGTTGGACCAACGGCCTGTTGGTCCTGTGGACCGGTTGGACCAACGGCCAGTTGGTCCTGTGGACCGGTTGGACCAACCGGCCTGTTGGTCCTGTGGACGGTTGGACCAACCGGCCAGTTGGTCCTGTGGACCGGTTGGACCAACCGGCCTGTTGGTCCTGTGGACCGGTTGGACCAACCGGCCTGTTGGTCCTGTGGACCGGTTGGACCAACCGGCCTGTTGGTCCTGTGGACGGTTGGACCAACCGGCCTGTTGGTCCTGTGGAACGGTTGGACCAACCGGCCAGTTGGTCCTGTGGACCGGTTGGACAACCGGCCAGTTGGTCCTGTGGACCGGTTGGACCAACCGGCCAGTTGGTCCTGTGGACCGGTTGGACCAACCGGCCAGTTGGTCCTGTGGACCGGTTGGACCAACCGGCCTGTTGGTCCCTGTGGACCGGTTGGACCAACCGGCCTGTTGGTCCTGTGGACCGGTTGGACCAACCGGCCAGTTGGTCCTGTGGACCGGTTGGACCAACCGGCCAGTTGGTCCTGTGGACCGGTTGGACCACCGGCCAGTTGGTCCTGTGGACCGTTGGACCACAACCGGCCTGTTGGTCCTGTGGACCGGTTGGACCAACCGGCCAGTTGGTCCTGTGGACCGGTTGGACCAACCGGCCAGTTGGTCCTGTGGACGGTTGGACCAACCGGCCTGTTGGTCCTGTGGACCGGTTGGACCAAACCGGCCTGTTGGTCCTGTGGACCGGTTGGACCAACGGCCAGTTGGTCCTGTGGACCGGTTGGACCAACCGGCTGTTGGTCTGTGGACCGGTTGGACCAACCGGCCAGTTGGTCCTGTGGACGGTTGGACCAAACCGGCCTGTTGGTCCTGTGGACCGGTTGGACCAACCGGCCAGTTGGTCCTGTGGACCGGTTGGACCAACCGGCCTGTTGGTCCTGTGGACGGTTGGACCAACCGGCCCTTGGACCCTTCCCTCCTCTCCTTTCCTGTTCCAACCGGCCTGTTGGTCCTGTGGACCGGTTGGACCAACCGGCCAGTTGGTCCTGTGGACCGGTTGGACCAACCGGCCGTTGGTCCTGTGGACCGGTTGGACCAACCGGCCAGTTGGTCCTGTGGACCGGTTGGACCAACCGGCCAGTTGGTCCTGTGGACCGGTTGGACCAAACGGCCTGTGGTCCTGTGGACCGGTTGGACCAACCGGCTGTTGGTCCTGTGGACCGGTTGGACCAACCGGCCAGTTGGTCCTGTGGACCGGTTGGACCAACCGGCCAGTTGGTCCTGTGGACCGGTTGGACCAACCGGCCAGTTGGTCCTGTGGACCGGTTGGACCAACCGCCCAGTTGGTCCTGTGGACCGGTTGGACCAACGGCCAGTTGGTCCTGTGGACCGGTTGGACCAACCGGCCTGTTGGTCCTGTGGACCGGTTGGACAACCGGCCAGTTGGTCCTTGTGGACCGGTTGGACCAACCGGCCAGTTGGTCATGTGGACCGGTTGGACCAACCGGCCAGTTGGTCCTGTGGACCGGTTGGACCAAACCGGCCTGTTGGTCCTGTGGACCGGTTGGACCAACCGGCTGTTGGTCCTGTGGACCGGTTGGACCAACCGGCCAGTTGGTCCTGTGGACCGGTTGGACCAACCGGCCAGTTGGTCCTGTGGACCGGTTGGACCAACCGGCCAGTTGGTCATGTGGACCGGTTGGACCAACCGGCCTGTTGGTCCTGTGGACCGGTTGGACCAACCGGCTGTTGGTGTGGACCGGTTGGACCAACCGGCCAGTTGGTCCTGTGGACCGGTTGGACCAACCGGCCTGTTGGTCCTGTGGACCGGTTTTGACCAACCGGCCAGTTGGTCCTGTGGACCGGTTGGACCAACCGGCCAGTTGGTCCTGTGGACCGGTTGGACACAACCGGCCTGTTGGTCCTGTGGACCGGTTGGACCAACCGGCCAGTTGGTCCTGTGGACCGGTTGGACCAACCGGCCACTTGTTGGTCCTGTGGACCGGTTGGACCAACGGCCAGTTGGTCCTGTGGACCGGTTGGACCAACCGGCCAGTTGGTCCTGTGGACCGGTTGGACCAACCGGCCAGTTGGTCCTGTGGACCGGTTGGACCAACCGGCCTGTTGGTCCTGTGGACCGTTGGACCAACCGGCCTGTTGGTCCTGTGGACCGGTTGACCAACCGGCCAGTTGGTCCTGTGGGCCGGTTGGACCAACCGGCCCGTTGGTCCTGTGGACCGGTTGGACCAACCGGCCTGTTGGTCCTGTGGACCGGTGGGACCAACCGGCCAGTTGGTCCTGTGGACCGGTTGGACCAACCGGCCAGTTGGTCCTGTGGACCGGTTGGACCAACCGGCCAGTTGGTCCTGTGGACCGGTTGGACCAACCGCCTGTTGGTCCTGTGGACCGGTTGGACCAACGGCCAGTTGGTCCTGTGGACCGGTTGGACCAACCGGCCTGGGTCTGTGGACCGGTTGGACCAACCGGCAGTTGGTCCTGTGGACCGGTTGGACCAACCGGCCAGTTGGTCCTGTGGACCGGTTGGACCAACCGGCAGTTGGTCCTGTGGACCGGTTGGACCAACCGGCCAGTTGGTCCTGTGGACCGGTTGGACCAACCGGCCAGTTGGTCCTGTTGGTTCCCCAACTCCTTGGTCCTGTTCTGGTGGACCTTGACCACCGGCCTGTGGTTGTTGGACCAACCCGGCCTGTTGGTCCTGTGGACCGGTTGGACCAACCGGCCAGTTGGTCCTGTGGACCGGTTTGGACCAACCGGCCTGTTGGTCCTGTGGACCGGTTGGACCAACCGGCCAGTTGGTCCTGTGGACCGGTTGGACCAACCTGGCTCCCAGTTGGTCCTGTGGACCGGTTGGACCAACCGGCCAGTTGGTCCTGTGGACCGGTTGGACCAACCGGCTGTTGGTCCTGTGGACCGGTTGGACCAACCGGCCAGTTGGTCCTGTGGACCGGTTGGACCAACCGGCCTGTTGGTCCTGTGGACCGGTTGGACCAACCGGCCAGTTGGTCCTGTGGACCGGTTGGACCAACCGGCAGTTGGTCCTGTGGACCGGTTGGACCAACCGGCCTGTTGGTCCTGTGGACCGGTTGGACCAACCCCCTTGGTCCTGGCCAGTTGGCAATGTTTGGTCCTGGGACGGTTGGACCAACCGGCCTGTTGGTCCTGTGGACGGTTGGACCAACCGGCCAGTTGGTCCTGTGGACCGGTTGACCAACCGGCAGTTGGTCCTGTGGACGGTTGGACCAACCGGCCTGTTGGTCCTGTGGACCGGTGGACCAACCGGCCTGTTGGTCCTGTGGACCGGTTGGACCAACCGGCCTGTTGGTCCTGTGGACCGGTTGGACCACCGCCTGTTGGTCCTGTGGACCGGTTGGACCAACCGGCCAGTTGGTCCTGTGGACCGGTTGGACCAACCGGCCAGTTGGTCCTGTGGACCGGTTGGACCAACCGGCCAGTTGGTCCTGTGGACCGGTTGGACCAACCGGCCTGTTGGTCCTGTGGACCGGTTGGACCAACCGGCCAGTTGGTCCTGTGGACCGGTTGGACCAACGGCCGTTGGTCCTGGACCGGTTGGACCAACCGGCCAGTTGGTCCTGTGGACCGGTTGGACCACCGGCCAGTTGGTCCTGTGGACCGGTTGGACCAACCGGCCTGTTGGTCCTGTGGACGGTTGGACCAACCGGCCAGTTGGTCCTGTGGACCGGTTGGACCAACCGGCCAGTTGGTCCTGTGGACCGGTTGGACCAACCGGCCTGTTGGTCCTGTGGACCGGTTGGACCAACCGGCCAGTTGGTCCTGTGGACCGGTTGGACCAACCGGCCTGTTGGTCCTGTGGACCGGTTGGACCAACCGGCAGTTGGTCCTGTGGGACGGTTGGACCAACCGGCAGTTGGTCCTGTGGACCGGTTGGACCAACCGGCCTGTTGGTCATGTGGACCGGTTGGACCAACCGGCCTGTTGGTCCTGTGGACCGGTTGGACCAACCGGCCAGTTGGTCCTGTGGACCGGTTGGACCAACCGGCCAGTTGGTCCTGTGGACCGGTTGGACCAACCGGCCAGTTGGTCCTGTGGACCGGTTGGACCAACAGTTGGTCCTGTGGACGGTTGGACCAACCGGCCTGTTGGTCCTGTGGACCGGTTGGACCAACCGGCCAGTTGGTCCTGTGGACCGGTTGGACCAACCGGCCAGTTGGTCCTGTGGACCGGTTGGACCAACCGGCCAGTTGGTCATGTGGACCGGTTGGACCAACCGGCCTGTGGTTCCTGTGGACCGGTTGGACCAACCGGCCAGTTGGTCCTGTGGACCGGTTGGACCAACCGGCCTGTTGGTCTGTGGACCGGTTGGACCAACCGGCCTGTTGGTCCTGTGGACCGGTTGGACCAACCGGCCAGTTGGTCCTGTGGACCGGTTGGACCCAAATTGTTGTCCGGGACCGGTTGGTTGGCCGTGGTCCTGGACGGTTGGACCAACCGGCCAGTTGGTCATGTGGACCGGTTGGACCAACAGTTGGTCCTGTGGACCGGTTGGACCAACCGGCCTGTTGGTCCTGTGGACCGGTTGGACCAACCGGCCTGTTGGTCCTGTGGACCGGTTGGACCAACCGGCAGTTGGTCATGTGGACCGGTTGGACCAACCGGCCTGTTGGTCATGTGGACCGGTTGGACCAACCGGCCAGTTGGTCCTGTGGACCGGTTGGACCAACCGGCCTGTTGGTCCTGTGGACCGGTTGGACCAACCGGCCTGTTGGTCCTGTGGACCGGTTGGACCAACCGGCCTGTTGGTCTGTGGACCGGTTGGACCAACCGGCCTGTTGGTCCTGTGGACCGGTTGACCAACCGGGCCTGTTGGTCCTGTGGACGGTTGGACCAACCGGCCAGTTGGTCCTGTGGACCGGTTGGACCAACCGGCCTGTGGTCCTGTGGACCGGTTGGACCAACCGGCTAGTTGGTCCTGGGACCGGTTGGACCAACGGCCTGTTGGTCCTGTGGACCGGTTGGACCAACCGGCCAGTTGGTCCTGTGGACCGGTTGGACCAACCGGCTGTTGGTCCTGTGGACCGGTTGGACCAACCGGCCTGTTGGTCCTGTGGACCGGTTGGACCAACCGGCCTGTTGGTCATGTGGACCGGTTGGACCAACCGGCCAGTTGGTCCTGTGGACCGGTTGGACCAACCGGCTGTTGGTCCTGTGGACCGGTTGGACCAACCGGCCAGTTGGTCCTGTGGACGGTTGGACCAACCGGCCAGTTGGTCCTGTGGACCGGTTGGACCAACCGGCTGTTGGTCCTGTGGACCGGTTGGACCAACCGGCCTGTTGGTCCTGTGGACCGGTTGGACCAACCGGCCTGTTGGTCCTGTGGACCGGTTGGACCAACCGGCCAGTTGGTCCTGTGGACCGGTTGGACAAACCGGCCAGTTGGTCCTGTGGACCGGTTGGACCAACCGGCCAGTGGTCCTGTGGACCGGTTGGACCAAACGGCCTGTTGGTCCTGTGGACCGGTTGGACCAACCGGCCTGTTGGTCCTGTGGACCGGTTTGGACCAAACCGGCCAGTTGGTCCTGTGGACCGGTTGGACCAACCGGCCAGTTGGTCCTGTGGGACCGGTTGGACCAACCGGCCAGTTGGTCCTGTGGACCGTTGGACCAACCGGCCTGTTGGTCCTGTGGACCGGTTGGACCAACGGCCTGTTGGTCCTGTGGACCGGTTGGACCAACCGGCCAGTTGGTCCTGTGGACCGGTTGGACCAACCGGCCAGTTGGTCCTGTGGACCGGTTGGACCAACCGGCCTGTTGGTCCTGTGGACCGGTTGGACAACCGGCCTGTTGGTCCTGTGGACCGGTTGGACCAACCGGCCAGTTGGTCCTGTGGACCGGTTGGAACAACCGGCCTGTTGGTCCTGTGGACCGGTGGACCAACCGGCAGTTGGTCCTGTGGACCGGTTGGACCAACCGGCCTGTTGGTCCTGTGGACGGTTGGACCAACCGGCCAGTTGGTCCTGTGGACCGGTTGGACCAACCGGCCAGTTGGTCCTGTGGACCGGTTGGACCAAACCGGCCTGTTGGTCCTGTGGACCGGTTGGACCAACCGGCCTGTTGGTCCTGTGGGACCGGTTGGACCAACCGGCCTGTTGGTCCTGTGGACCGGTTGGACAAACGGCCTGTTGGTCCTGTGGACCGGTTGGACCAACCGGCCTGTTGGTCTGTGGACCGGTTGGACCAACCGGCCAGTTGGTCCTGTGGACCGGTTGGACCAACCGGCCTGTTGGTCCTGTGGACCGGTTGGACCAACCGGCTGTTGGTCCTGTGGACCGGTTGGACCAACCGGCCAGTTGGTCCTGTGGACCGGTTGGACCAACGGCCAGTTGGTCCTGTGGGACCGGTTGGACCAACGGTTGGTCCTGTGGACCGGTTGGACCAACGGCCAGTTGGTCCTGTGGACCGGTTGGACCAACCGGCCTGTTGGTCCTGTGGACCGGTTGGACCAACCGCGCTGTTGGTCCTGTGGACCGGTTGGACCAACGGCCAGTTGGTCCTGTGGACCGGTTGGACCAACCGGCCAGTTGGTCCTGTGGACCGGTTGGACCAACCGGCCTGTTGGTCCTGTGGACGGTTGGACCAACCGGCTAGTTGGTCCTGTGGACCGGTTGGACCAACCGGCTGTTGGTCTGTGGAACGGTTGGACCAACGGCCAGTTGGTCCTGTGGACCGGTTGGACCAACCGGCCAGTTGGTCCTGTGGACCGGTTGGACCAACCGGCCAGTTGGTCCTGTGGACGGTTGGACCAACCGGCCAGTTGGTCATGTGGACCGGTTGGACCAACCGGCCAGTTGGTCCTGTGGACCGGTTGGACCAACCGGCCTGTTGGTCCTGTGGACCGGTTGGACAACCGGCCAGTTGGTCCTG
>CANJKZ010000648.1:0-67805 GCA_947471745.1 Closterium sp. Naga37s-1 | reverse complement strand
CTCCCGCTTTCCATCACCCCGCCCCATTCTCCCGCTTTCCATCACCCCGCCCCATTCTCCCGCTTTCCATCACCCCGCCCCATCCTCCCTCCTTCCATCACCCGCCCCATTCTCCGCTTTCCATCACCCCGCCCCATTCTCCCGCTTTCCATCACCCCGCCCCATTCTCCCGCTTCCCATCACCCCGCCCCATTCTCCCACTTTCATCACCCCGCCCCATTCCCCGCTTTCCAGCACCCCGCCCCATTCTCCCTCTTTCCATCACCCCGCCCCATTCTCCCGCTTTCCATCACCCCGCCCCATTCTCCCGCTTCCACATCACTCCGCCCATTCTCCCGCTTTCCATCACCCCGCCCCATTCTCCCGCTTTCCATCACCCCGCCCCATTCTCCCGCTTTCCATCACCCCGCCCCATTCTCCCGCTTTCCATCACCCCGGCCCATTCTCCCGCTTTCCATCACCCCGCCCCATTCTCCCGCTTTCCATCACCCCGCCCCATTCTCCCGCGTTCCATCACTCCGCCCCATTCTCCCGCTTCCCATCACTCCGCCCCATTCTCCCTCTTTCCATCACCCGCCCCATCCTCCCGCTTTCCATCACCCCGCCCCATTCTCCCGCTTTCCATCACCCCGCCCCATTCTCCCGCTTTCCATCACCCCGCCCCATCCTCCCTCCTTCCATCACCCCGCCCCATTCTCCCGCTTTCCATCACCCCGCCCCATCTCCCTCCTTCCATCACCCCGCCCATTCTCCGCTTTCCATCACCCCGCCCCATTCTCCCGCTTTCCATCACCCCGCCCCATTCTCCCCCCTTCCATCACCCGCCCCATTCTCCCGCTTTCCAGCACCCCGCCCCATTCTCCCTCTTTCCATCACCCCGCCCCATCTCCCTCTTTCATCACCCCGCCCCATTCTCCCGTTTTCCATCACCCCGCCCCATTCTCCCGCTTTCCATCACCCCGCCCCATTCTCCCGCTTTCCATCACCCCGCCCCATTCTCCCGCTTTCCATCACCCCGCCCCATTCTCCCGCTTTCCATCACCCCGCCCCATTCTCCCTCTTCCCATCACCCCGCCCCATTCTCCCGCTTTCCATCACCCCGCCCCATTCTCCCGCTTTCCATCACCCCGCCCCATTCTCCCGATTTCCATCACCCCGCCCCATTCTCCCCGCTTTCCATCACCACGCCCCATTCTCCCGCTTTTCCATCACCCCGCCCCATTCTCCCGCTTTCCATCACCCCGCCCCATCCTCCGCCTTTCCATCACCCCGCCCCATTCCTTCCTCCTTTTCCATCACCCGCCCCATTCTCCCGCTTTTCCATCACCCCGCCCCATTCTCCCTCTTTCCATCACCCTGCCCCATTCTCCCGCTTTTCCATCACCCTGCCCCCATTCTCCCGCTTTCCATCACCCCGCCCCATTCTCCCGCTTTCCATCACCCCGCCCCCATTCTCCCGCTTTCCATCACCCCGCCCCATTCCCGCTTTCCTCACCCCGCCCCATCTCCCGCTTTCCATCACCGCCCCCCATTCTCCCGCTTTCCTATCACCCCGCCCCATTTCCTCCCGCTTTCCATCACCCCGCCCCATTCTCCTGCGTTCCATCACCCCGCCCCATTCTCCCGCTTTCCATCACCCGCCCCATTCTCCCTCTTTCCATCACCCCGCCCCATTCTCCCGCTTTCCATCACCCGCCCCATTCTCCCGCTCTCCATCACCCTGCCCCATTCTCCGGCTTTCATCACCTCGCCCCATTCTCCCGCTTTCCATCACCCCGCCCCATTCTCCCGCTTTCCAGCACCCCGCCCCATCCTCCCGCTTTCCATCACCCCGCCCCCATTCTCCCACTTTCCATTACCCCGCCCATTCTCCCGCTTTCCATCACCCTGCCCCATCCTCCCTCCTTCCATCACCCCGCCCCATTCTCCCGCTTTCCAGCACTCCGCCCCATTCTCCGTCTTTCCATCACCCCGCCCCATTTTCCCGCTTTCCATCACCCCGCCTCATTCTCCCGCTTCCCATCACCCCGCCCGATTCTCCCGCTTTCCAGCACCCCCGCCCCAATCTCCCTCTTTCATCACCCCACCCAATCCTCCCTCCTTCCATCACCCTGCCCCATTCTCCCGCTTTCCAGCACCCCGCCGCATTCTCCCGCTTTCCATCCACCCCGGCCCCATTCTCCCACTTTTCCATCACCCCGCCCCATTCTCCCGCTTTCCAGCACCCCGCCGCATTCTCCCGCTTTCCATCACCCGCCCCATTCTCCGCTTTTCCATCACCCCCGCCCCATCCTCCCGCTTTCCATCACCCGCCCCATGCTCCCGCTTTCCATCACCCCGCCCCATTCTCCCGCTTTCCATCACCCCGCCCCATTCCTCCCGTTTTCCATCACCCCGCCCATTCTCCCGCTTTCCATCACCCCGCCCCATCCTCCCCTCCTTCCATCACCCCGCCCCATTCTCCCGCTTTCCATCACCCCGCCCCATTCTCCCGCTTTCCATCACCTCGCCCCCATCCTCCCCGGCTTTCATCACCCGCCCCATGCTCCCGCTTTCATCACCCCCGCCCCATTCTCCCGCTTTCCATCACCCCGCCCCATTCTCCCGCTTTCCATCACCCCGCCCCATTCTCCCGCTTTCCATCACCCCACCCCATTCTCCCGCTTTCCATCATCCCGCCCCATTCTCCCGCTTTCATCACCCCGCCCCATTCTCCCGCTTTCCATCACCCCGCCCATTCTCCCGCGTTCCATCACCCCGCCCCATTCTCCCGCTTCCCATCACCCCGCCCCATTCTCCCTTTCCATCACCCCGCCCCATCCTCCCGCTTTCCATCACCCCCCCATTCTCCCGCTTTCCATCACCCCGCCCCATTCTCCGCTTTCCATCACCCCGCCCCATCCTCGCCTCCTTCCATCACCCCGCCCCATTCTCCCGCTTTCCATCACCCGCCCCATTCTCCCGCTTTCCATCACCCCGCCCCATTCTCCCGCTTTCCCATCACCCGCCCCATTCTCCACTTTCCATCACCCCGCCCCATTCTCCCGCTTCCCATCACCCCGCCCCATTCTCCCGCTTTCCATCACCCCGCCCCATTCTCCCTCTTCCATCACCCCGCCCCATTCTCCCGCTTTCCATCACCCCGCCCCATTCTCCCGCTTTCCATCACCCGCCCCATTCTCCCGCTTTCGATCACCCCGCCCCATTCTCCCGCTTCCCATCACCCCGCCCCATTCTCCCGCTTCCCATCACCCCGCCCCATTCTCCCGCTTTCCATCACCCCGCCCCATTCTCCCGCTTTCCAGCACCCCGCCCCATCCTCCCTCCTTCCATCACCCCGCCCCATTCTCCCTCTTTCCATCACCCCGCCCCATTCTCCCTCTTTCCATCACCCCGCCCCATTCTCCCACTTTCCACCACCCCGCCCCATTTCTCCCGCTTTCCATCACCCCGCCCCATTCTCCCGCTTTCCATCACCCCGCCCCATTCTCCCGCTTTCCATCACCCCGCCCCATTCTCCCGCTTTCCATCCCCCCGCCCCATTCTCCCTCTTCCCATCACTCCGCCCCATTCTCCCACTTTCCAGCACCCGCCCCATTCTCCCGCTTTCCAGCACCCCGCCCCATTCTTCCGCTTTCCATCACCCCACCCCATTCTCCCGCTTTCCATCACCCCGCCCCATTCTCCCGCTTTCCATCACCCCGCCCCATTCTCTCGCTTTCCATCACCCCGCCCCATTCTCCCGCTTTCCATCACCCCGCCCCATCCTTCCTCCTTCCATCACCCGCCCCATTCTCCCGCTTTCCATCACCCCGCCCCATTCTCCCTCTTTCCATCACCCCGCCCCATTCTCCCTCTTTCCATCACCCGCCCCATTCTCCCGCTTTCCATCACCCGCCCCATTCTCCCGCTTTCATCACCCTGCCCCATTCTCCCGCTTTCCATCACCTTGCCCCATTCTCCCGCTTTCCATCACCCCGCCCCATTCTCCCGCTTTCCATCACCCCGCCCCATTCTCCCGCTTTCCATCCCCCCGCCCCATTCTCCCCTCTTCCCATCACTCCGCCCCATTCTCCCACTTTCCAGCACCCCGCCCCATTCTCCCGCTTTCCAGCACCCCGCCCCATTCTTCCGCTTTCCATCACCCCACCCATTCTCCCGCTTTCCATCACCCGCCCCATTCTCCCGCTTTCCATCACCCCGCCCCATTCTCCCGCTTTCCATCACCCCGCCCCATTCTCCCGCTTTCCATCACCCCGCCCCATCCTTCCTCCTTCCATCACCCGCCCCATTCTCCCGCTTTCCATCACCCCGCCCCATTCTCCCTCTTTCCATCACCCCGCCCCATTCTCCCGCTTTCCATCACCCGCCCCATTCTCCCGCTTTTCATCACCCCGCCCCATTCTCCCGCTTTCCATCACCCCGCCCCATTCTCCCGCTTTCCATCACCCCGCCCCATTCTCCCGCTTTCCATCACCCCGCCCCATTCTCTCGCGTTCCATCACTCCGCCCCATTCTCCCGCTTCCCATCACTCCGCCCCATTCTCCCTCTTTCCATCACCCCGCCCCATCCTCCCGCTTTCCATCACCCCGCCCCATTCTCCCGCTTTCCATCACCCCGCCCCATTCTCCCGCTTTCCATCACCCCGCCCCTTCCTCCCTCCTTCCATCACCCGCCCCATTCTCCCGCTTTCCATCACCCCGCCGCATTCTCCCTCTTTCCATCACCCCGCCCCATTCTCCCGCTTCCCATCACCCCGCCCCATTCTCCCGCTTCCCATCACTCCGCCCCATTCTCCCACTTTCCATCACCCAGCCCCATTCTCCCGCTTTCCATCACCCCGCCCCATTCTCCCGCTTTCCATCACCCCGCCCCATTCTCCCGCTTTCCATCACCCCGCCCCATTCTCCCGCTTTCCATCACCCCGCCCCATTCTCCCGCTTTCCATCAACCCGCCCCATTCTCCCGCTTTCCATCACCCCGCCCCATTCTCTCGCGTTCCATCACTCCGCCCCATTCTCCCGCTTCCCATCACTCCGCCCCATTCTCCCTCTTTCCATCACCCCGCCCCATCCTCCCGCTTTCCATCACCCCGCCCTATTCTCCCGCTTTCCATCACCCCGCCCCATTCTCCCGCTTTCCATCACCCCGCCCCATCCTCCCTCCTTCCATCACCCCGCCCCATTCTCCCGCTTTCCATCACTACGCCCCATTCTCCCGCTTCCCCATCACCCCGCCCCATTCTCCCACTTTCCATCACCCCGCCCCATTCTCCCGCTTTCCAGCACCCCGCCCCATCCTCCCTCCTTCCATCACCCCGCCCCATTCTCCCGCTTTCCATCACCCCGCCCCATCCTCCCTCCTTCCATCACCCGCCCCATTCTCCCGCTTTCCATCACCCCGCCCCATTCTCCCGCTTTCCATCACCCCGCCCCATTCTCCCGCGTTCCATCACTCCGCCCCATTCTCCCGCTTCCCATCACTCCGCCCCATTCTCCCTCTTTCCATCACCCCGCCCCATCCTCCCGCTTTCCATCACCCCGCCCCATTCTCCCGCTTTCCATCACCCCGCCCCATTCTCCCGCTTTCCATCACCCCGCCCCATTCTCCCGCTTTCCATCACCCCGCCCCATTCTCCCGCTTTCCCTCACCCCGCCCCATTCTCCCGCTTTCCATCACCCCGCCCCATTCTCCCGCTTTCCATCACCCCGCCCCATTCTCCTGCGTTCCATCACCCCGCCCCATTCTCCCGCTTTCCATCACCCCGCCCCATTCTCCCTCTTTCCATCACCCCGCCCCATTCTCCCGCTTTCCATCACCCCGCCCCATTCTCCCGCTTCCCATCACTCCGCCCCATTCTCCCGCTTTCCATCACCCCGCCCCATTCTCCCGCTTTCCATCACCCCGCCCCATTCTCCCGCTTTCCATCACCCCGCCCCATTCTCCCGCTTTCCATCACCCCGCCCCATTCTCCCGCTTTCCATCACCCCGCCCCATTCTCCCGCTTTCCATCACCCCGCCCCATTCTCTCGCGTTCCATCACTCCGCCCCATTCTCCCGCTTCCCATCACTCCGCCCCATTCTCCCTCTTTCCATCACCCCGCCCCATCCTCCCGCTTTCCATCACCCCGCCCCATTCTCCCGCTTTCCATCACACCGCCCCATTCTCCCGCTTTCCATCACCCCGCCCCATCCTCCCTCCTTCCATCACCCCGCCCCATTCTCCCGCTTTCCATCACCCCGCCCCATCCTCCCTCCTTCCATCACCCCGCCCCATTCTCCCGCTTTCCAGCACCCCGCCGCATTCTCCCGCTTTCCATCACCCCGCCCCATTCTCCCGCTTTCCATCACCCCGCCCCATTCTCCCGCTTTCCATCATCCCGCCCCATTCTCCCGCTTTTCATCCCCCCGCCCCATTCTCCCTCTTCCCATCACTCCGCCCCATTCTCCCACTTTCCAGCACCCCGCCCCATTCTCCCGCTTTCCAGCACCCCGCCCCATTCTCCCGCTTTCCAGCACCCCGCCCCATTCTTCCGCTTTCCGTCACCCCGCCCCATTCTCCCGCTTTCCATCACCCCGCCCCATTCTCCCGCTTTCCATCACCCCGCCCCATTCTCCCACTTTCCATCACCCCGCCCCATACTCCCGCTTTCCATCACCCCGCCCCATTCTCCCGCTTTCCATCACCCCGCCCCATTCTCCCTCTTTCCATCTCCCCGCCCCATTCTCCCGCTTTCCATCACCCCGCCCCATTCTCCCGCTTTCTATCACTCTGGCCCATTCTCCCGCTTTCCATCACCCCGCCCCATTCTCCCGCTTTCCATCACCCCGCCCCATTCTCCCGCTTTCCATCACCACGCCCCATTCTCCCGCTTCCCATCACCCCGCCCCATTCTTCCGCTTTCCATCACTCCGCCCCATCCTCCCGCTTTCCAGCACCCCGCCCCATTCTCCCTCTTTCCATCACTCCGCCCCATTCTTCTGCTTTCCATCACCCCGCCCCATTCTCCCGCTTTCCATCACCCCGCCCCATTCTCCCGCTTTCCATCACCCCGCCCCATTCTTCCGCTTTCCATCACCCCGCCCCATTCTCCCGCTTTCCATCACCCCGCCCCATCCTCCCTCCTTCCATCACCCCGCCCCATTCTCCCGCTTTCCATCACCCCGCCCCATTCTCCCTCTTTCCATCACCCCGCCCCATTCTCCCGCTTTCCATCACCCCGCCCCATTCTCCCGCTTTTCATCACCCCGCCCCATTCTCCCGCTTTCCATCACCCCGCCCCATTCTCCCGCTTTCCATCACCCCGCCCCATTCTCCCGCTTTCCATCACCCCGCCCCATTCTCCCGCTTTCCATCACCCCGCCCCATTCTCCCGCTTTCCATCACCCCGCCCCATTCTCCCGCTTTCCATCACCCCGCCCCATTCTCCCGCTTTCCATCACCCCGCCCCATTCTCCCGCTTTCCATCACCCCGCCCCATTCTCCCGCTTTCCATCACCCCGCCCCATTCTCCCTCTTTCCATCACCCCGCCCCATTCTCCCGCTTTCCATCACCCCGCCCCATTCTCCCGCGTTCCATCACTCCGCCCCATTCTCCCGCTTCCCATCACTCCGCCCCATTCTCCCTCTTTCAATCACCCCGCCCCATCCTCCCACTTTCCATCACCCCGCCCCATTCTCCCGCTTTGCATCACCCCGCCCCATTCTCCCGCTTTCCATCACCCCGCCCCATCCTCGCTCCTTCCATCACCCCGCCCCATTCTCCCGCTTTCCATCACTACGCCCCATTCTCCCGCTTCCCATCACCCCGCCCCATTCTCCCACTTTCCATCACCCCGCCCCATTCTCCCGCTTTCCAGCACCCCGCCCCATCCTCCCTCCTTCCATCACCCCGCCCCATTCTCCCGCTTTCCATCACCCCGCCCCATCCTCCCTCCTTCCATCACCCGCCCCATTCTCCCGCTTTCCATCACCCCCGCCGCATTCTCCCTCTTTCCATCACCCCTCCCCATTCTCCCGCTTTCCATCACCCCGCCCCATTCTCCCGCTTCCCATCACTCCGCCCCATTCTCCCGCTTTCCATCACCCCGCCCAATTCTCCCGCTTTCCATCACCCCGCCCCATTCTCCCGCTTTCCATCACCCCGCTCCATTCTCCCGCTTTCCATCACCCCGCCCCATTCTCCCGCTTTCCATCACCCCGCCCCATTCTCCCGCTTTCCATCACCCCGCCCCATTCTCCCGCTTTCCATCACCCCGCCCCATTCTCCCGCTTTCCATCACCCCGCCCCATTCTCCCGCTTTCCATCACCCCGCCCCATTCTCCTGCGTTCCATCACCCCGCCCCATTCTCCCGCTTTCCATCACCCCGCCCCATTCTCCCTCTTTCCATCACCCCGCCCCATTCTCCCTCTTTCCATCACCCCGCCCCATTCTCCCGCTTTCCATCACCCCGCCCCACCCTCCCGCTTTCCATCACCCCGCCCCATTCTCCCGCTTTCCATCACCCCGCCCCATTCTCCCGCTTTCCATCACCCTGCCCCATCCTCCCTCCTTCCATCACCCCGCCCCATTCTCCCGCTTTCCAGCACTCCGCCCCATTCTCCGTCTTTCCATCACCCCGCCCCATTTTCCCGCTTTCCATCACCCCGCCTCATTCTCCCGCTTCCCATCACCCCGCCCGATTCTCCCGCTTTCCAGCACCCCGCCCCAATCTCCCTCTTTCCATCCCCCCGCCCCATTCTCCCTCTTCCCATCACTCCGCCCCATTCTCCCACTTTCCAGCACCCCGCCCCATTCTCCCGCTTTTTAGCACCCCGCCCCATTCTCCCGCTTTCCAGCACCCCGCCCCATTCTTCCGCTTTCCGTCACCCCGCCCCATTCTCCCGCTTTCCATCACCCCGCCCCATTCTCCCGCTTCCCATCACCCCGCCCCATTCTCCCGCTTCCCATCACCCCGCCCCATTCTCCCGCTTTCCATCACCCCGCCCCATTCTCCCGCTTTCCAGCACCCCGCCCCATCCTCCCTCCTTCCATCACCCCGCCCCATTCTCCCTCTTTCCATCACCCCGCCCCATTCTCCCACTTTCCACCACCCCGCCCCATTCTCCCGCTTTCCATCACCCCGCCCCATTCTCCCGCTTTCCATCACCCCGCCCCATTCTCCCGCTTTCCATCACCCCGCCCCATTCTCCCGCTTTCCATCCCCCCGCCCCATTCTCCCTCTTCCCATCACTCCGCCCCATTCTCCCACTTTCCAGCACCCCGCCCCATTCTCCCGCTTTCCAGCACCCCGCCCCATTCTTCCGCTTTCCATCACCCCACCCCATTCTCCCGCTTTCCATCACCCCGCCCCATTCTCCCGCTTTCCATCACCCCGCCCCATTCTCTCGCTTTCCATCACCCCGCCCCATTCTCCCGCTTTCCATCACCCCGCCCCATTCTCCCACTTTCCATCACCCCGCCCCATTCTCCCGCTTTCCAGCACCCCGCCCCATCCTCCCTCCTTCCATCACCCCGCCCCATTCTCCCGCTTTCCATCACCCCGCCCCATCCTCCCTCCTTCCATCACCCGCCCCATTCTCCCGCTTTCCATCACCCCGCCCCATTCTCCCGCTTTCCATCACCCCGCCCCATTCTCCCGCGTTCCATCACTCCGCCCCATTCTCCCGCTTCCCATCACTCCGCCCCATTCTCCCTCTTTCCATCACCCCGCCCCATCCTCCCGCTTTCCATCACCCCGCCCCATTCTCCCGCTTTCCATCACCCCGCCCCATTCTCCCGCTTTCCATCACCCCGCCCCATTCTCCCGCTTTCCATCACCCCGCCCCATTCTCCCGCTTTCCCTCACCCCGCCCCATTCTCCCGCTTTCCATCACCCCGCCCCATTCTCCCGCTTTCCATCACCCCGCCCCATTCTCCTGCGTTCCATCACCCCGCCCCATTCTCCCGCTTTCCATCACCCCGCCCCATTCTCCCTCTTTCCATCACCCCGCCCCATTCTCCCGCTTTCCATCACCCCGCCCCATTCTCCCGCTTCCCATCACTCCGCCCCATTCTCCCGCTTTCCATCACCCCGCCCCATTCTCCCGCTTTCCATCACCCCGCCCCATTCTCCCGCTTTCCATCACCCCGCCCCATTCTCCCGCTTTCCATCACCCCGCCCCATTCTCCCGCTTTCCATCACCCCGCCCCATTCTCCCGCTTTCCATCACCCCGCCCCATTCTCTCGCGTTCCATCACTCCGCCCCATTCTCCCGCTTCCCATCACTCCGCCCCATTCTCCCTCTTTCCATCACCCCGCCCCATCCTCCCGCTTTCCATCACCCCGCCCCATTCTCCCGCTTTCCATCACACCGCCCCATTCTCCCGCTTTCCATCACCCCGCCCCATCCTCCCTCCTTCCATCACCCCGCCCCATTCTCCCGCTTTCCATCACCCCGCCCCATCCTCCCTCCTTCCATCACCCCGCCCCATTCTCCCGCTTTCCAGCACCCCGCCGCATTCTCCCGCTTTCCATCACCCCGCCCCATTCTCCCGCTTTCCATCACCCCGCCCCATTCTCCCGCTTTCCATCATCCCGCCCCATTCTCCCGCTTTCCATCCCCCCGCCCCATTCTCCCTCTTCCCATCACTCCGCCCCATTCTCCCACTTTCCAGCACCCCGCCCCATTCTCCCGCTTTCCAGCACCCCGCCCCATTCTCCCGCTTTCCAGCACCCCGCCCCATTCTTCCGCTTTCCGTCACCCCGCCCCATTCTCCCGCTTTCCATCACCCCGCCCCATTCTCCCGCTTTCCATCACCCCGCCCCATTCTCCCACTTTCCATCACCCCGCCCCATACTCCCGCTTTCCATCACCCCGCCCCATTCTCCCGCTTTCCATCACCCCGCCCCATTCTCCCTCTTTCCATCTCCCCGCCCCATTCTCCCGCTTTCCATCACCCCGCCCCATTCTCCCGCTTTCTATCACTCTGGCCCATTCTCTTGCTTTCCATCACCCCGCCCCATACTCCCGCTTTCCATCACCCCGCCCCATTCTCCCGCTTTCCATCACCCCGCCCCATTCTCCCTCTTTCCATCTCCCCGCCCCATTCTCCCGCTTTCCATCACCCCGCCCCATTCTCCCGCTTTCTATCACTCTGGCCCATTCTCCCGCTTTCCATCACCCCGCCCCATTCTCCCGCTTTCCATCACCCCGCCCCATTCTCCCGCTTTCCATCACCACGCCCCATTCTCCCGCTTCCCATCACCCCGCCCCATTCTTCCGCTTTCCATCACTCCGCCCCATCCTCCCGCTTTCCAGCACCCCGCCCCATTCTCCCTCTTTCCATCACTCCGCCCCATTCTTCTGCTTTCCATCACCCCGCCCCATTCTCCCGCTTTCCATCACCCCGCCCCATTCTCCCGCTTTCCATCACCCCGCCCCATTCTTCCGCTTTCCATCACCCCGCCCCATTCTCCCGCTTTCCATCACCCCGCCCCATCCTCCCTCCTTCCATCACCCCGCCCCATTCTCCCGCTTTCCATCACCCCGCCCCATTCTCCCTCTTTCCATCACCCCGCCCCATTCTCCCGCTTTCCATCACCCCGCCCCATTCTCCCGCTTTTCATCACCCCGCCCCATTCTCCCGCTTTCCATCACCCCGCCCCATTCTCCCGCTTTCCATCACCCCGCCCCATTCTCCCGCTTTCCATCACCCCGCCCCATTCTCCCGCTTTCCATCACCCCGCCCCATTCTCCCGCTTTCCATCACCCCGCCCCATTCTCCCGCTTTCCATCACCCCGCCCCATTCTCCCGCTTTCCATCACCCCGCCCCATTCTCCCGCTTTCCATCACCCCGCCCCATTCTCCCGCTTTCCATCACCCCGCCCCATTCTCCCTCTTTCCATCACCCCGCCCCATTCTCCCGCTTTCCATCACCCCGCCCCATTCTCCCGCGTTCCATCACTCCGCCCCATTCTCCCGCTTCCCATCACTCCGCCCCATTCTCCCTCTTTCAATCACCCCGCCCCATCCTCCCACTTTCCATCACCCCGCCCCATTCTCCCGCTTTGCATCACCCCGCCCCATTCTCCCGCTTTCCATCACCCCGCCCCATCCTCGCTCCTTCCATCACCCCGCCCCATTCTCCCGCTTTCCATCACTACGCCCCATTCTCCCGCTTCCCATCACCCCGCCCCATTCTCCCACTTTCCATCACCCCGCCCCATTCTCCCGCTTTCCAGCACCCCGCCCCATCCTCCCTCCTTCCATCACCCCGCCCCATTCTCCCGCTTTCCATCACCCCGCCCCATCCTCCCTCCTTCCATCACCCGCCCCATTCTCCCGCTTTCCATCACCCCGCCGCATTCTCCCTCTTTCCATCACCCCTCCCCATTCTCCCGCTTTCCATCACCCCGCCCCATTCTCCCGCTTCCCATCACTCCGCCCCATTCTCCCGCTTTCCATCACCCCGCCCAATTCTCCCGCTTTCCATCACCCCGCCCCATTCTCCCGCTTTCCATCACCCCGCCCCATTCTCCCGCTTTCCATCACCCCGCCCCATTCTCCCGCTTTCCATCACCCCGCCCCATTCTCCCGCTTTCCATCACCCCGCCCCATTCTCCCGCTTTCCATCACCCCGCCCCATTCTCCCGCTTTCCATCACCCCGCCCCATTCTCCCGCTTTCCATCACCCCGCCCCATTCTCCTGCGTTCCATCACCCCGCCCCATTCTCCCGCTTTCCATCACCCCGCCCCATTCTCCCTCTTTCCATCACCCCGCCCCATTCTCCCTCTTTCCATCACCCCGCCCCATTCTCCCGCTTTCCAGCACCCCGCCCCACCCTCCCGCTTTCCATCACCCCGCCCCATTCTCCCGCTTTCCATCACCCCGCCCCATTCTCCCGCTTTCCATCACCCTGCCCCATCCTCCCTCCTTCCATCACCCCGCCCCATTCTCCCGCTTTCCAGCACTCCGCCCCATTCTCCGTCTTTCCATCACCCCGCCCCATTTTCCCGCTTTCCATCACCCCGCCTCATTCTCCCGCTTCCCATCACCCCGCCCGATTCTCCCGCTTTCCAGCACCCCGCCCCAATCTCCCTCTTTCCATCCCCCCGCCCCATTCTCCCTCTTCCCATCACTCCGCCCCATTCTCCCACTTTCCAGCACCCCGCCCCATTCTCCCGCTTTTTAGCACCCCGCCCCATTCTCCCGCTTTCCAGCACCCCGCCCCATTCTTCCGCTTTCCGTCACCCCGCCCCATTCTCCCGCTTTCCATCACCCCGCCCCATTCTCCCGCTTTCCATCACCCCGCCCCATTCTCCCGCTTTCCATCACCCGCCCCATTCTCCCGCTTTTCATCACCCCGCCCCATTCTCCCGCTTTCCATCACCCCGCCCCATTCTCCCGCTTTCCATCACCCCGCCCCATTCTCCCGCTTTCCATCACCCCGCCCCATTCTCCCGCTTTCCATCACCCCGCCCCATTCTCCCGCTTTCCATCACCCCGCCCCATTCTCCCGCTTTCCATCACCCCGCCCCATTCTCCCGCTTTCCATCACCCCGCCCCATTCTCCTGCGTTCCATCACCCCGCCCCATTCTCCCGCTTTCCATCACCCCGCCCCATTCTCCCTCTTTCCATCACCCCGCCCCATCCTCCCGCTTTCCATCACCCTGCCCCATCCTCCCTCATTCCATCACCCCGCCCCATTCTCCCGCTCTCCATCACCCTGCCCCATTCTCCGGCTTTCATCACCTCGCCCCATTCTCCCGCTTTCCATCACCCCGCCCCATTCTCCCGCTTTCCAGCACCCCGCCCCACCCTCCCGCTTTCCATCACCCCGCCCCATTCTCCCGCTTTCCATTACCCCGCCCCATTCTCCCACTTTCCATCACCCTGCCCCATCCTCCCTCCTTCCATCACCCCGCCCCATTCTCCCGCTTTCCAGCACTCCGCCCCATTCTCCGTCTTTCCATCACCCCGCCCCATTTTCCCGCTTTCCATCACCCCGCCTCATTCTCCCGCTTCCCATCACCCCGCCCGATTCTCCCGCTTTCCAGCACCCCGCCCCAATCTCCCTCTTTCCATCACCCCGCCCCATCCTCCCTCCTTCCATCACCCTGCCCCATTCTCCCGCTTTCCAGCACCCCGCCGCATTCTCCCGCTTTCCACCACCCCGCCCCATTCTCCCACTTTCCATCACCCCGCCCCATTCTCCCGCTTTCCAGCACCCCGCCGCATTCTCCAGCTTTCCATCACCCCGCCCCATTCTCCCGCTTTCCATCACCCCGCCCCAATCTCCCGCTTTCCATCACCCCGCCCCATTCTCCCGCTTTCCATCACCCCGCCCCATTCTCCCGCTTTCCATCACCCCGCCCTATTCTCCCTCTTTCCATCACCCCGCCCCATTCTCCCGCTTTCCATCACCCCGCCCCATTCTCCCGCTTCCCATCACCCCGCCCCATTCTCCCGCTTCCCATCAACCCGCCCCATTCTCCCGCTTTCCATCACCCCGCCCCATTCTCCCGCTTTCCAGCACCCAGCCCCATCCTCCCTCCTTCCATCACCCCGCCCCATTCTCCCTCTTTCCATCACCCCGCCCCATTCTCCCTCTTTCCATCACCCCGCCCCATTCTCCCACTTTCCATCACCTCGCCCCATTCTCCTGCTTTCCATCACCCCGCCCCATTCTCCCGCTTTCCATCACCCCGCCTCATTCTCCCGCTTTCCATCACCCCGCCCCATTCTCCCTCTTTCCATCTCCCCGCCCCATTCTCCCGCTTTCCATCACCCCGCCCCATTCTCCCGCTTTCTATCACTCTGCCCCATTCTCCCGCTTTCCAGCACCCCGCCCCATTCTCCCGCTTTCCATCACCCCGCCCCATTCTCCCGCTTTCCAGCACCCCGCCCCATTCTCCCGCTTTGCATCACCCCGTCCCATTCTCCCGCTTTCCATCACCCCGCCCCATTCTCCCGCTTTCCATCACCCCGCCCCATTCTCCCGCTTCCCATCACCCCGCCCCATTCTCCCGCTTCCCATCACCCCGCCCCATTCTCCCGCTTTCGATCACCCCGCCCCATTCTCCCGCTTTCCAGCACCCCGCCCCATCCTCCCTCCTTCCATCACCCCGCCCCATTCTCCCTCTTTCCATCACCCCGCCCCATTCTCCCTCTTTCCATCACCCCGCCCCATTCTCCCACTTTCCATCACCCCGCCCCATTCTCCCGCTTTCCATCACCCTGCCCCATTCTCCCGCTTTCCATCACCCTGCCCCATTCTCCCTCTTTCCATCTCCCCGCCCCATTCTCCCGCTTTCCATCACCCCGCCACATTCTCCCGCTTTCTATCACTCTGCCCCATTCTCCCGCTTTCCATCACCCCGCCCCATTCTCCCGCTTTCCATCACCCCGCCCCATTCTCCCGCTTTCCATCACCACGCCCCATTCTCCCGCTTCCCATCACCCCGCCCCATTCTTCCGCTTTCCATCACTCCGCCCCATCCTCCCGCTTTCCAGCACCCCGCCCCATTCTCCCTCTTTCCATCACTCCGCCCCATTCTTCTGCTTTCCATCACCCCGCCCCATTCTCCCGCTTTCCATCACCCCGCCCCATTCTCCCACTTTCCATCACCCCGCCCCATTCTCCCGCTTTCCATCACCCCGCCCCATTCTCCCGCTTTCCATCACCCCGCCCCATTCTCCCGCTTTCCATCACCCCGCCCCATTCTCCCGCTTTCCATCACCCCGCCCCATTCTCCTGCGTTCCATCACCCCGCCCCATTCTCCCGCTTTCCATCACCCCGCCCCATTCTCCCTCTTTCCATCACCCCGCCCCATTCTCCCGCTTTCCATCACCCCGCCCCATTCTCCCGCTCTCCATCACCCTGCCCCATTCTCCGGCTTTCATCACCTCGCCCCATTCTCCCGCTTTCCATCACCCCGCCCCATTCTCCCGCTTTCCAGCACCCCGCCCCATCCTCCCGCTTTCCATCACCCCGCCCCATTCTCCCGCTTTCCATTACCCCGCCCCATTCTCCCGCTTTCCATCACCCTGCCCCATCCTCCCTCCTTCCATCACCCCGCCCCATTCTCCCGCTTTCCAGCACTCCGCCCCATTCTCCCGCTTTCCATCACCCCGCCCCATTCTCCCGCTTCCCATCACCCCGCCCCATTCTCCCGCTTCCCATCACCCCGCCCCATTCTCCCGCTTTCCATCACCCCGCCCCATTCTCCCGCTTTCCAGCACCCCGCCCCATCCTCCCTCCTTCCATCACCCCGCCCCATTCTCCCTCTTTCCATCACCCCGCCCCATTCTCCCTCTTTCCATCACCCCGCCCCATTCTCCCGCTTTCCATCACCCCGCCCCATTCTCCCGCTTTCCATCACCCCACCCCATCCTCCCGCTTTCCATCACCCTGCCCCATCCTCCCTCCTTCCATCACCCCGCCCCATTCTCCCGCTTTCCAGCACTCCGCCCCATTCTCCGTCTTTCCATCACCCCGCCCCATTTTCCCGCTTTCCATCACCCCGCCTCATTCTCCCGCTTCCCATCACCCCGCCCGATTCTCCCGCTTTCCAGCACCCCGCCCCATTCTCCCTCCTTCCATCACCCTGCCCCATTCTCCCGCTTTCCAGCACCCCGCCGCATTCTCCCGCTTTCCATCACCCCGCCCCATTCTCCCGCTTTCCATCACCCCGCCCCATTCTCCCGCTTTCCAGCACCCCGCCGCATTCTCCCGCTTTCCATCACCCCGCCCCATTCTCCTGCTTTCCATCACCCCGCCCCATTCTCCCGCTTTCCATCACCCCGCCCCATTCTCCCGCTTTCCATCACCCCGCCCCATTCTCCCGCTTTCCATCACCCCGCCCCATTCTCCCGCTTTCCATCACCCCGCCCCATTCTCCCGCTTTCCATCACCCCGCCCCATTCTCCCGCTTTCCATCACCCCGCCCCATTCTCCCTCTTTCCATCACCCCGCCCCATTCTCCCGCTTTCCATCACCCCGCCCCATTCTCCCGCGTTCCATCACTCCGCCCCATTCTCCCGCTTCCCATCACTCCGCCCCATTTTCCCTCTTTCCAACACCCCGCCCCATCCTCCCACTTTCCATCACCCCGCCCCATTCTCCCGCTTTGCATCACCCTGCCCCATTCTCCCGCTTTCCATCACCCCGCCCCATCCTCGCTCCTTCCATCACCCCGCCCCATTCTCCCGCTTTCCATCACTACGCCCCATTCTCCCGCTTCCCATCACCCCGCCCCATTCTCCCACTTTCCATCACCCCGCCCCATTCTCCCGCTTTCCAGCACCCCGCCGCATTCTCCCTCTTTCCATCACCCCGCCCCATTCTTCCGCTTTCCATCACCCCGCCCCATTCTCCCGCTTCCCATCACTCCGCCCCATTCTCCCGCTTTCCATCACCTCGCCCCATTCTCCCGCTTTCCATCACCCCGCCCCATTCTCCCGCTTTCCATCACCCCGCCCCGTTCTCCCGCTTTCCATCACCCCGCCCCATTCTCCCGCTTTCCATCATCCCGCCCCATTCTCCCGCCTTCCATCACCCCGCCCCATTCTCCCGCGTTCCATCACTCCGCCCCATTCTCCCGCTTCCCATCACTCCGCCCCATTCTCCCTCTTTCCATCACCCCGCCCCATCCTCCCGCTTTCCATCACCCCGCCCCATTCTCCCGCTTTCCATCACCCCGCCCCATCCTCCCTCCTTCCACCACCCCGCCCCATTCTCCCGCTTTCCATCACCCCGCCCCATCCTCCCTCCTTCCATCACCCCGCCCCATTCTCCCGCTTTCCATCACCCCGCCCCATTCTCCCGCTTCCCATCACCCCGCCCCATTCTCCCACTTTCCATCACCCCGCCCCATTCTCCCGCTTTCCAGCACCCCGCCCCATTCTCCCTCTTTCCATCACCCCGCCCCATCCTCCCTCCTTCCATCACCCCGCCCCATTCTCCCGCTTTCCAGCACCCCGCCGCATTCTCCCGCTTTCCATCACCCCGCCTCATTCTCCCGCTTTCCATCACCCCGCCCCATTCTCCCGCTTTCCATCACCCCGCCCCATTCTCCCGCTTTCCATCACCCCGCCCCATCCTCCCTCCTTCCATCACCCCGCCCCATTCTCCCGCTTTCCATCACCCCGCCCCATTCTCCCGCTTCCCATCACCCCGCCCCATTCTCCCACTTTCCATCACCCCGCCCCATTCTCCCGCTTTCCAGCACCCCGCCCCATTCTCCCTCTTTCCATCACCCCGCCCCATCCTCCCTCCTTCCATCACCCCGCCCCATTCTCCCGCTTTCCAGCACCCCGCCGCATTCTCCCGCTTTCCATCACCCCGCCCCATTCTCCCGCTTTCCATCACCCCGCCCCATTCTCCCGCTTTCCATCACCCCGCCCCATTCTCCCGCTTTCCATCCCCCCCCCCCCTCTTCCGCTTCCCATCACCCCGCCCCATTCTCCCACTTTCCATCACCCCGCCCCATTCTCCCGCTTTCCAGCACCCCGCCCCATTCTCCCTCTTTTCATCACTCCGCCCCATTCTCCCACTTTCCAGCACCCCGCCCCATTCTCCCTCTTTCCATCACTCCGCCCCATTCTTCCGCTTTCCATCACCCCGCCCCATTCTCCCGCTTTCCATCACCCCGCCCCATTCTCCCGCTTTCCATCACCCCGCCCCATTCTCCCGCTTTCCATCACCCCGCCCCATTCTCCCGCTTTCCATCACCCCGCCCCATCCTCCCTCCTTCCATCACCCCGCCCCATTCTCCTGCTTTCCATCACCCCGCCCCATTCTCCATCTTTCCATCACCCCGCCCCATTCTCCCGCTTTCCATCACCCCGCCCCATTCTCCCGCTTTTCATCACCCCGCCCCATTCTCCCGCTTTCCATCACCCCGCCCCATTCTCTTGCTTTCCATCACCCCGCCCCATCCTCCCGCTTTCCATCAACCCGCCCCATTCTCCCGCTTCCCATCACTCCGCCCCATTCTCCTGCTTTCCATCACCCCGCCCCATTCTCCCGCTTTCCATCACCCTGCCCCATTCTCCCGCTTTCCATCACCCCGCCCCATTCTCCCTCTTTCCATCACCCCGCCCCATTCTCCCGCTTTCCATCAACCCGCCCCATTCTCCCGCTTCCCATCACTCCGCCCCATTCTCCTGCTTTCCATCACCCCGCCCCATTCTCCCGCTTTCCATCACCCCGCCCCATTCTCCCGCTTTCCATCACCCCGCCCCATTCTCCCGCTTTCCATCACCCCGCCCCATTCTCCCGCTTTCCATCACCCCGCCCCATTCTCCCGCTTTCCATCACCCCGCCCCATTCTCCCGCGTTCCATCACTCCGCCCCATTCTCCCGCTTCCCATCACTCCGCCCCATTCTCCCTCTTTCCATCACCCCGCCCCATCCTCCCGCTTTCCATCACCCCGCCCCATTCTCCCGCTTTCCATCACCCCGCCCCATTCTCCCGCTTTCCATCACCCCGCCCCATCCTCCCTCCTTCCATCACCCCGCCCCATTCTCCCGCTTTCCATCACCCCGCCCCATCCTCCCTCCTTCCATCACCCCGCCCCATTCTCTTGCTTTCCATCACCCCGCCCCATTCTCCCGCTTCCCATCACCCCGCCCCATTCTCCCACTTTCCATCACCCGGCCCCATTCTCCCGCTTTCCAGCACCCCGCCCCATTCTCCCTCTTTCCATCACCCCGCCCCATCCTCCCTCCTTCCATCACCCCGCCCCATTCTCCCTCTTTCCAGCACCCCGCCGCATTCTCCCGCTTTCCATCACCCCGCCCCATTCTCCCGCTTTCCATCACCCCGCCCCATTCTCCCGCTTTCCATCACCCCGCCCCATTCTCCCGCTTTCCATCACCCGCCCCATTCTCCCGCCCCATTCTCCCGCTTTCCATCACCCCGCCCCATTCTCCCTCTTTTCATCACTCTGCCCCATTCTCCCACTTTCCAGCACCCCGCCCCATTCTCCCTCTTTCCATCACTCCGCCCCATTCTTCCGCTTTCCATCACCCCGCCCCATTCTCCCGCTTTCCATCACCCCACCCCATTCTCCCGCTTTCCATCACCCCGCCCCATTCTCCCGCTTTCCATCACCCCGCCCCATCCTCCCTTCTTCCATCACCCCGCCCCATTCTCCCGCTTTCCATCACCCTGCCCCATCCTCCCTCCTTCCATCACCCCGCCCCATTCTCCCGCTCTCCATCACTCCGCCCCATTCTCCCTCTTTCCATCACCCCGCCCCATCCTCCCGCTTTCCATCACCCCGCCCCATTCTCCCGCTTTCCATCACCCCGCCCCATCCTCCCTCCTTCCACCACCCCGCCCCATTCTCCCGCTTTCCATCACCCCGCCCCATCCTCCCTCCTTCCATCACCCCGCCCCATTCTCCCGCTTTCCATCACCCCGCCCCATTCTCCCGCTTTCCATCACCCCGCCCCATCCTCCCTCCTTCCATCACCCCGCCCCATTCTCCTGCTTTCCATCACCCCGCCCCATTCTCCCGCTTCCCATCACCCCGCCCCATTCTCCCACTTTCCATCACCCCGCCCCATTCTCCCGCTTTCCAGCACCCCGCCCCATTCTCCCTCTTTCCATCACCCCGCCCCATCCTCCCTCCTTCCATCACCCCGCCCCATTCTCCCGCTTTCCAGCACCCCGCCGCATTCTCCCGCTTTCCATCACCCCGCCCCATTCTCCCGCTTTCCATCACCCCGCCCCATTCTCCCGCTTTCCATCACCCCGCCCCATTCTCCCGCTTTCCATCCCCCCCCCCCCTCTTCCGCTTCCCATCACCCCGCCCCATTCTCCCACTTTCCATCACCCCGCCCCATTCTCCCGCTTTCCAGCACCCCGCCCCATTCTCCCTCTTTTCATCACTCCGCCCCATTCTCCCACTTTCCAGCACCCCGCCCCATTCTCCCTCTTTCCATCACTCCGCCCCATTCTTCCGCTTTCCATCACCCCGCCCCATTCTCCCGCTTTCCATCACCCCGCCCCATTCTCCCGCTTTCCATCACCCCGCCCCATTCTCCCGCTTTCCATCACCCCACCCCATTCTCCCGCTTTCCATCACCCCGCCCCATCCTCCCTCCTTCCATCACCCCGCCCCATTCTCCTGCTTTCCATCACCCCGCCCCATTCTCCATCTTTCCATCACCCCGCCCCATTCTCCCGCTTTCCATCACCCCGCCCCATTCTCCCGCTTTTCATCACCCCGCCCCATTCTCCCGCTTTCCATCACCCCGCCCCATTCTCTTGCTTTCCATCACCCCGCCCCATCCTCCCGCTTTCCATCAACCCGCCCCATTCTCCCGCTTCCCATCACTCCGCCCCATTCTCCTGCTTTCCATCACCCCGCCCCATTCTCCCGCTTTCCATCACCCCGCCCCATTCTCCCGCTTTCCATCACCCCGCCCCATTCTCCCTCTTTCCATCACCCCGCCCCATTCTCCCGCTTTCCATCAACCCGCCCCATTCTCCCGCTTCCCATCACTCCGCCCCATTCTCCTGCTTTCCATCACCCCGCCCCATTCTCCCGCTTTCCATCACCCCGCCCCATTCTCCCGCTTTCCATCACCCCGCCCCATTCTCCCGCTATCCATCACCCCGCCCCATTCTCCCGCTTTCCATCACCCCGCCCCATTCTCCCGCTTTCCATCACCCCGCCCCATTCTCCCGCGTTCCATCACTCCGCCCCATTATCCCGCTTCCCATCACTCCGCCCCATTCTCCCTCTTTCCATCACCCCGCCCCATCCTCCCGCTTTCCATCACCCCGCCCCATTCTCCCGCTTTCCATCACCCCGCCCCATTCTCCCGCTTTCCATCACCCCGCCCCATCCTCCCTCCTTCCATCACCCCGCCCCATTCTCCCGCTTTCCATCACCCCGCCCCATTCTCCCTCCTTCCAACACCCCGCCCCATCCTCCCACTTTCCATCACCCCGCCCCATTCTCCCGCTTTGCATCACCCTGCCCCATTCTCCCGCTTTCCATCACCCCGCCCCATCCTCGCTCCTTCCATCACCCCGCCCCATTCTCCCGCTTTCCATCACCTCGCCCCATTCTCCCGCTTTCCATCACCCCGCCCCATTCTCCCGCTTTCCATCACCCCGCCCCGTTCTCCCGCTTTCCATCACCCCGCCCCATTCTCCCGCTTTCCATCACCCCGCCCCATTCTCCCGCCTTCCATCACCCCGCCCCATTCTCCCGCGTTCCATCACTCCGCCCCATTCTCCCGCTTCCCATCACTCCGCCCCATTCTCCCTCTTTCCATCACCCCGCCCCATCCTCCCGCTTTCCATCACCCCGCCCCATTCTCCCGCTTTCCATCACCCCGCCCCATCCTCCCTCCTTCCACCACCCCGCCCCATTCTCCCGCTTTCCATCACCCCGCCCCATCCTCCCTCCTTCCATCACCCCGCCCCATTCTCCCGCTTTCCATCACCTCGCCCCATTCTCCCGCTTTCCATCACCTCGCCCCATTCTCCCGCTTTCCATCACCCCGCCCCATTCTCCCGCTTTCCATCACCCCGCCCCGTTCTCCCGCTTTCCATCACCCCGCCCCATTCTCCCGCTTTCCATCACCCCGCCCCATTCTCCCGCCTTCCATCACCCCGCCCCATTCTCCCGCGTTCCATCACTCCGCCCCATTCTCCCGCTTCCCATCACTCCGCCCCATTCTCCCTCTTTCCATCACCCCGCCCCATCCTCCCGCTTTCCATCACCCCGCCCCATTCTCCCGCTTTCCATCACCCCGCCCCATCCTCCCTCCTTCCACCACCCCGCCCCATTCTCCCGCTTTCCATCACCCCGCCCCATCCTCCCTCCTTCCATCACCCCGCCCCATTCTCCCGCTTTCCATCACCCCGCCCCATTCTCCCGCTTCCCATCACCCCGCCCCATTCTCCCACTTTCCATCACCCCGCCCCATTCTCCCGCTTTCCAGCACCCCGCCCCATTCTCCCTCTTTCCATCACCCCGCCCCATCCTCCCTCCTTCCATCACCCCGCCCCATTCTCCCGCTTTCCAGCACCCCGCCGCATTCTCCCGCTTTCCATCACCCCGCCTCATTCTCCCGCTTTCCATCACCCCGCCCCATTCTCCCGCTTTCCATCACCCCGCCCCATCCTCCCGCTTTCCATCACCCCGCCCCATCCTCCCTCCTTCCATCACCCCGCCCCATTCTCCCGCTTTCCATCACCCCGCCCCATTCTCCCGCTTCCCATCACCCCGCCCCATTCTCCCACTTTCCATCACCCCGCCCCATTCTCCCGCTTTCCAGCACCCCGCCCCATTCTCCCTCTTTCCATCACCCCGCCCCATCCTCACTCCTTCCATCACCCCGCCCCATTCTCCCGCTTTCCAGCACCCCGCCGCATTCTCCCGCTTTCCATCACCCCGCCCCATTCTCCCGCTTTCCATCACCCCGCCCCATTCTCCCGCTTTCCATCACCCCGCCCCATTCTCCCGCTTTCCATCCCCCCCCCCCTCTTCCGCTTCCCATCACCCCGCCCCATTCTCCCACTTTCCATCACCCCGCCCCATTCTCCCGCTTTCCAGCACCCCGCCCCATTCTCCCTCTTTTCATCACTCCGCCCCATTCTCCCACTTTCCAGCACCCCGCCCCATTCTCCCTCTTTCCATCACTCCGCCCCATTCTTCCGCTTTCCATCACCCCGCCCCATTCTCCCGCTTTCCATCACCCCGCCCCATTCTCCCGCTTTCCATCACCCCGCCCCATTCTCCCGCTTTCCATCACCCCGCCCCATTCTCCCGCTTTCCATCACCCCGCCCCATCCTCCCTCCTTCCATCACCCCGCCCCATTCTCCTGCTTTCCATCACCCCGCCCCATTCTCCATCTTTCCATCACCCCGCCCCATTCTCCCGCTTTCCATCACCCCGCCCCATTCTCCCGCTTTCCATCACCCCGCCCCATTCTCTTGCTTTCCATCACCCCGCCCCATCCTCCCGCTTTCCATCAACCCGCCCCATCCTCCCGCTTTCCATCAACCCGCCCCATTCTCCCGCTTCCCATCACTCCGCCCCATTCTCCTGCTTTCCATCACCCCGCCCCATTCTCCCGCTTTCCATCACCCCGCCCCATTCTCCCGCTTTCCATCACCCCGCCCCATTCTCCCTCTTTCCATCACCCCGCCCCATTCTCCCGCTTTCCATCAACCCGCCCCATTCTCCCGCTTCCCATCACTCCGCCCCATTCTCCTGCTTTCCATCACCCCGCCCCATTCTCCCGCTTTCGATCACCCCGCCCCATTCTCCCGCTTTCCATCACCCCGCCCCATTCTCCCGCTTTCCATCACCCCGCCCCATTCTCCCGCTTTCCATCACCCCGCCCCATTCTCCCGCTTTCCATCACCCCGCCCCATTCTCCCGCGTTCCATCACTCCGCCCCATTCTCCCGCTTCCCATCACTCCGCCCCATTCTCCCTCTTTCCATCACCCCGCCCCATCCTCCCGCTTTCCATCACCCCGCCCCATTCTCCCGCTTTCCATCACCCCGCCCCATTCTCCCACTTTCCATCACCCCGCCCCATCCTCCCTCCTTCCATCACCCCGCCCCATTCTCCCGCTTTCCATCACCCCGCCCCATCCTCCCTCCTTCCATCACCCCGCCCCATTCTCTTGCTTTCCATCACCCCGCCCCATTCTCCCGCTTCCCATCACCCCGCCCCATTCTCCCACTTTCCATCACCCGGCCCCATTCTCCCGCTTTCCAGCACCCCGCCCCATTCTCCCTCTTTCCATCACCCACCCCCATCCTCCCTCCTTCCATCACCCCGCCCCATTCTCCCTCTTTCCAGCACCCCGCCGCATTCTCCCGCTTTCCATCACCCCGCCCCATTCTCCCGCTTTCCATCACCCCGCCCCATTCTCCCGCTTTCCATCACCCCGCCCCATTCTCCCGCTTTCCATCACCCACCCCATTCTCCCGCCCCATTCTCCCGCTTTCCATCACCCCGCCCCATTCTCCCTCTTTTCATCACTCTGCCCCATTCTCCCACTTTCCAGCACCCCGCCCCATTCTCCCTCTTTCCATCACTCCGCCCCATTCTTCCGCTTTCCATCACCCCGCCCCATTCTCCCGCTTTCCATCACCCCACCCCATTCTCCCGCTTTCCATCACCCCGCCCCATTCTCCCGCTTTCCATGACCCCGCCCCATCCTCCCTTCTTCCATCCCCCCGCCCCATTCTCCCGCTTTCCATCACCCTGCCCCATCCTCCCTCCTTCCATCACCCCGCCCCATTCTCCCGCTCTCCATCACTCCGCCCCATTCTCCCTCTTTCCATCACCCCGCCCCATCCTCCCGCTTTCCATCACCCCGCCCCATTCTCCCGCTTTCCATCACCCCGCCCCATCCTCCCTCCTTCCACCACCCCGCCCCATTCTCCCGCTTTCCATCACCCCGCCCCATCCTCCCTCCTTCCATCACCCCGCCCCATTCTCCCGCTTTCCATCACCCCGCCCCATTCTCCCGCTTTCCATCACCCCGCCCCATCCTCCCTCCTTCCATCACCCCGCCCCATTCTCCTGCTTTCCATCACCCCGCCCCATTCTCCCGCTTCCCATCACCCCGCCCCATTCTCCCACTTTCCATCACCCCGCCCCATTCTCCCGCTTTCCAGCACCCCGCCCCATTCTCCCTCTTTCCATCACCCCGCCCCATCCTCCCTCCTTCCATCACCCCGCCCCATTCTCCCGCTTTCCAGCACCCCGCCGCATTCTCCCGCTTTCCATCACCCCGCCCCATTCTCCCGCTTTCCATCACCCCGCCCCATTCTCCCGCTTTCCATCACCCCGCCCCATTCTCCCGCTTTCCATCCCCCCCCCCATCTTCCGCTTCCCATCACCCCGCCCCATTCTCCCACTTTCCATCACCCCGCCCCATTCTCCCGCTTTCCAGCACCCCGCCCCATTCTCCCTCTTTTCATCACTCCGCCCCATTCTCCCACTTTCCAGCACCCCGCCCCATTCTCCCTCTTTCCATCACTCCGTCCCATTCTTCCGCTTTCCATCACCCCGCCCCATTCTCCCGCTTTCCATCACCCCGCCCCATTCTCCCGCTTTCCATCACCCCGCCCCATTCTCCCGCTTTCCATCACCCCGCCCCATTCTCCCGCTTTCCATCACCCCGCCCCATCCTCCCTCCTTCCATCACCCCGCCCCATTCTCCTGCTTTCCATCACCCCGCCCCATTCTCCATCTTTCCATCACCCCACCCCATTCTCCCGCTTTCCATCACCCCGCCCCATTCTCCCGCTTTTCATCACCCCGCCCCATTCTCCCGCTTTCCATCACCCCGCCCCATTCTCTTGCTTTCCATCACCCCGCCCCATCCTCCCGCTTTCCATCAACCCGCCCCATTCTCCCGCTTCCCATCACTCCGCCCCATTCTCCTGCTTTCCATCACCCCGCCCCATTCTCCCGCTTTCCATCACCCCGCCCCATTCTCCCGCTTTCCATCACCCCGCCCCATTCTCCCTCTTTCCATCACCCCGCCCCATTCTCCCGCTTTCCATCAACCCGCCCCATTCTCCCGCTTCCCATCACTCCGCCCCATTCTCCTGCTTTCCATCACCCCGCCCCATTCTCCCGCTTTCCATCACCCCGCCCCATTCTCCCGCTTTCCATCACCCCGCCCCATTCTCCCGCTATCCATCACCCCGCCCCATTCTCCCGCTTTCCATCACCCCGCCCCATTCTCCCGCTTTCCATCACCCCGCCCCATTCTCCCGCGTTCCATCACTCCGCCCCATTATCCCGCTTCCCATCACTCCGCCCCATTCTCCCTCTTTCCATCACCCCGCCCCATCCTCCCGCTTTCCATCACCCCGCCCCATTCTCCCGCTTTCCATCACCCCGCCCCATTCTCCCGCTTTCCATCACCCCGCCCCATCCTCCCTCCTTCCATCACCCCGCCCCATTCTCCCGCTTTCCATCACCCCGCCCCATCCTCCCTCCTTCCATCACCCCGCCCCATTCTCTTGCTTTCCATCACCCCGCCCCATTCTCCCGCTTCCCATCACCCCGCCCCATTCTCCCACTTTTCATCACCCGGCCCCATTCTCCCGCTTTCCAGCACCCCGCCCCATTCTCCCTCTTTCCATCACCCCGCCCCATCCTCCCTCCTTCCATCACCCCGCCCCATTCTCCCTCTTTCCAGCACCCCGCCGCATTCTCCCGCTTTCCATCACCCCGCCCCATTCTCCCGCTTTCCATCACCCCGCCCCATTCTCCCGCTTTCCATCCCCCCCCCCCTCTTCCGCTTCCCATCACCCCGCCCCATTCTCCCACTTTCCATCACCCCGCCCCATTCTCCCTCTTTCCAGCACCCCGCCCCATTCTCCCTCTTTTCATCACTCTGCCCCATTCTCCCACTTTCCAGCACCCCGCCCCATTCTCCCTCTTTCCATCACTCCGCCCCATTCTTCCGCTTTCCATCACCCCGCCCCATTCTCCCGCTTTCCATCACCCCACCCCATTCTCCCGCTTTCCATCACCCCGCCCCATTCTCCCGCTTTCCATCACCCCGCCCCATTCTCCCGCTTTCCATCACCCCGCCCCATCCTCCCTTCTTCCATCACCCCGCCCCATTCTCCCGCTTTCCATCACCCCGCCCCATTCTCCCGCTTTCCAGCACCCCGCCCCATTCTCCCTCTTTTCATCACTCTGCCCCATTCTCCCACTTTCCAGCACCCCGCCCCATTCTCCCTCTTTCCATCACTCCGCCCCATTCTTCCGCTTTCCATCACCCCGCCCCATTCTCCCGCTTTCCATCACCCCACCCCATTCTCCCGCTTTCCATCACCCCGCCCCATTCTTCCGCTTTCCATCACCCCGCCCCATTCTCCCGCTTTCCATCACCCCACCCCATTCTCCCGCTTTCCATCACCCCGCCCCATTCTCCCGCTTTCCATCACCCCGCCCCATTCTCCCGCTTTCCATCACCCCGCCCCATTCTCCCACTTTCCATCACCCCGCCCCATTCTCCCGCTTTCCAGCACCCCGCCCCATTCTCCCTCTTTCCATCACCCCGCCCCATTCTCCCGCTTTCCATCACCCCGCCCCATTCTCCCGCTTCCCATCACTCCGCCCCATTCTCCCGCTTTCCATCACCCCGCCCCATTCTCCCGCTTTCCATCACCCCGCCCCATTCTCCCGCTTTCCATCACCCCGCCCCATTCTCCCGCTTTCCATCACCCCGCCCCATTCTCCCGCTTTCCATCACCCCGCCCCATTCTCCCGCTTTCCATCATCTCGCCCCATCCTTCCGCTTTTCATCACCCCGCCCCATTCTCCCGCTTTCCATCACCCCGCCCCATTCTCCCGCTTTCAATCAGCCCGCCCCATTCTCCCGCTTTCCATCACCCCGCCCCATTCTCCCGCTTCCCATCAATAGGCCCAGACAAGCGCAGCCACGTGACTCGGCGGAAGAAAAACGCTCGGAACGAGCGCTTCCAGCCCCAAAACGCGGAAGGATCTGCACATGTGCAGCGGGCACTCTTCATTCGCGAACGCCGATGAGCGATGATGCTCGCAACCCTCCCACACCCTTGTTGCCTCAGTAATAGGACCAGACAAGCGTAGCCATGTGACCCGGCAGAAGAAAAACACTCGTAACGAGCGCTTCCAGCCAAAAAACGCGGAAGGATCCGCACATGTGCAAGAAGTGCAGCGGGCGCTCTACTACCACTACCACTACCATTACCATTACCATTTCCACTACCACTACCATTACAATTACCAATACCATTACCGTTACCATAACCATTACCACTATCATTACCATTACCATTACCAATACCAATACCATTACCATTACCACTACCATTACCATTACCATTACCATTACCATTACCATTACAATTACAATTACTATAACCATCACCATTACCATTATCATTACCATTACCATTATCACTATCATTACCATTACCATTACTACATTACCACCATCAAGGGCGACTAAATCTGGATCAGGGTTGGGTTCTGTAAAGACAGGGTATACCTCAAGTTTGCAGCTGACGCAACTCGAAGGACATCTAAAATGGCTCCTGAGATGAAGTACAGGTGCAAGGAAGGGTGTGAAGTACAAAGAAAAACCACATCGGAATATTTTCAAACTGTCAGCCTTTTGTGCCATCCTACGTCGTTCAGAAGTAGAAGCTTCACGCTTGCCACCATGTCAACTCATGACAAGGATTAATTACAATTCTGAATCAAGATCAGGTTTCAATCAATCAAGAAATCTGACCATATCGGATCAAGAGCTACATATTTTCTGAATGACTTCTCTATCAACTCAGAAAGACGATATCCCCGTGTTTCCTGGCGACATTTTCAGGCATCAGGAAGGGAAGGTCGATGCTGAGTGCAATATTATGAACATACCGCCTAGCTCGGTAGATTTTACGGCAGAAAATTTTGAGGATAAGACTATTGCGCTGGAGGAAACTGGTCTACGACGCTACGCGGCTGTGCAAGAGACAGGCGTGGTCTATCAAGGTACTCGGGTTGTAGCCGTCGAAAGGTGCAGCTGCTCCTACTTTCTCTCCTCGGACAGTGGGGGTAGCTCTCAGCACACTGCTCACGCAACTGCCTCGAGTGACCGCAACTGTGAAAAGGAACTATGGTGCAGAAGGCCTTGTTGTTGGGCAGCAACTTCGAGCCTCGGCATTTTCTGCTCTAACCCAACTGTACCACTCTCGAAAAGTCAGGTTTGGTGGAGCTGACGGACCAAGGCTGAAGTGCCACTTTCGTCACCAAGGCCGTGTTCGGCATCAAATTCAAAACATGATTTTTTCTGTAGCAAACCTACCAAGACTCGGAAAGGCAGGCTTGGAGCCAACGTACCAAGTTGAAGCGACACATACAGCATGCGGAGCCCACCAAAGCGTTTCTGCCAGTGTCGAAGTGTGCCAACGGCACAGTGGGTTTTTATAGCGAGCAAGCTGAAATATTTAGGCATTTAGTCTATAAGCCTCCATAGAAAGCTGCGAGGGTACGGTATACACTACCTATGCCCTCTAGCTCTGGTTACGACCGATGGTGTTTTTGCGTTGTACGTTATATAGTGCACTTTCACCTACAAAAAAAAAAAAAGAATCACCACATTACCATTACCAGCTGTGTGTGCAGGCAAGGAACCCTAGTGTGCGAGCAACGCAGCATAGGATGCGAGCAACGCAACTGAGAGTGCGAGCAAAGCAGTTGAGTGTGCGTGCAATAAACCTGAGTGTGTGAGCAACGCAGCTGAGGGTGCGAGCAACGCAGCTGAGTGTGCGAGCAACACAGCTCAGTGTGTAAGCATCGCGGCTGAGTGTGCGAGCATCACAGCAGAGTGTGCGAGCAATGCAGCAGCGCGTGCAAGCACGCGGCTGAGCGTGCGAGCAACGCAGCAGAGCATGCGAGCAACGCAGCAGAGTGCGCAAACAACGCAGCTGAGGGTGCGAGCAACACAGCTGAGCTTGAGAGCAACGCACCGGAGGGTGCGAGCAACGCAGCAGAGTGTGCGAGCAACGAACCTGAGTATGCGAGCAACTCAAATGAGGGTGTGAGCAACGCAGCTGAGGGTGCGAGCAACAAACCTGAGTGTGCGAGCAACAAACCTGAGTGTGCGAGTAACGCAGCTGAGGGTGCTAGCAACGCAGCTGAGGGTGCGAGCAACGCAGCTAAGTGTGCGAGAAAACGCAGCTGAGCGAGCGAGCAACGCAGCTGATGGTGCTAGCAACGCAGATTAGGGTGCGAGCAACGAACCTGAGTGTGCGAGCAGTGCAGCTGAGAGTGCGACCAATGCAGCCGAGGGTGAGAGAAACACAGCTGAGTGTGCGAGCAACGCAGCTGAGAGTGCGAGCATCGCAGATGAGTTTGCGAGGAACGCAGCCGAGCATGCGAGCAACGCACCTGAGCGTGCGAGGAACGCAGTAGAGCATGCGAGCAACGCATATGAGCGTGCGAGCAACGTTGCTGAGCATGCCAGCAACGCAGCGGAGCATGCGAGCAACGCAGCTGAGTGTGCGAGCAACGCAGCTGAGAGTGAGAGCATCACCGCTGAGTGTGCGAGGAAGGAAACTGAGGGTGCGAGCAACGCAGCTGAGGGTGTGAGCAACGCAACTGAGTGTGCGAGCAACGCAGCTGAGCGTGAGAGCAACGCAGCTGAGGGTACGAGCAACACAGCTGAGCATGCGAGCAACGCAACTGAGGGTGCAAGCAACGCAGCTGAGGGTGCGAGCAACGCAGTTGAGGGTGCGAGCAACGCAGCTGAGTGGGTGAGCATCCCAGCTGAGTGTGCGAGCAGAAGAGCATGCGAGCAGCGCAGCACTACCATTACCACTACCATTACCACTACCATCACCATTACCATTACAACTACCATTACCACTACCACTACCAGTACCATAACAATTTTCATGACCATTATCATTACCATAACTATTACCATTACAATTACCATTACCATTTCCATTACCACTATAACTACCATTACCATTACTATTACCACTACCATTACCATTACCATTACCATTACCACTACCGTTACCACTACCATTACCATTACTGTTACCATTACCACTACCACCATTACCATTACCATTACCATTACCATTACAAATACCACTACCAATACCATTACCATTACCATTACCATTACCATTACCATTACCGTTACCATTACCATTACAAATACCATTACCGTTACCATTACCATTACAATTACCACTACAATTACAATCACTATTACTATTACCATTACCACTACCACTACTACTACCATTACTAATACCACTACCATTACCATTACCATTACCATTACCATTACAACTACCATTACCATTACCATTACCATTACCACTACCATTACGATTACCATAACCACTACCATTACCATTACCATTACCATTACCATTACAACTACCATTACCATTACCATTACGATTACCATTACCACTACCATTACCATTACCATTACCATTATCATTACCATCACCACTATCATTACCATCACCATTACCACATTACCATTACCAGCTGTGTGTGCGAGCAACGCAGCTGAGAGTGAGAGCATCACCGCTGAGTGTGCGAGGAAGGAAACTGAGGGTGCGAGCAACGCAGCTGAGGGTGTGAGCAACGCAACTGAGTGTGCGAGCAACGCAGCTGAGCGTGAGAGCAACGCAGCTGAGGGTACGAGCAACACAGCTGAGCATGCGAGCAACGCAACTGAGGGTGCAAGCAACGCAGCTGAGGGTGCGAGCAACGCAGTTGAGGGTGCGAGCAACGCAGCTGAGTGGGCGAGCATCCCAGCTGAGTGTGCGAGCAGAAGAGCATGCGAGCAGCGCAGCACTACCATTACCACTACCATTACCACTACCATCACCATTACCATTACAACTACCATTACCACTACCACTACCAGTACCATAACAATTTTCATGACCATTATCATTACCATAACTATTACCATTACAATTACCATTACCATTTCCATTACCACTATAACTACCATTACCATTACTATTACCACTACCATTACCATTACCATTACCATTACCACTACCGTTACCACTACCATTACCATTACTGTTACCATTACCACTACCACCATTACCATTACCATTACCATTACCATTACAAATACCACTACCAATACCATTACCATTACCATTACCATTACCATTACCGTTACCATTACCATTACAAATACCATTACCGTTACCATTACCATTACAATTACCACTACAATTACAATCACTATTACTATTACCATTACCACTACCACTACTACTACCATTACTAATACCACTACCATTACCATTACCATTACCATTACCATTACAACTACCATTACCATTACCATTACCATTACCACTACCATTACGATTACCATAACCACTACCATTACCATTACCATTACCATTACAACTACCATTACCATTACCATTACGATTACCATTACCACTACCATTACCATTACCATTACCATTATCATTACCATCACCACTATCATTACCATCACCATTACCACATTACCATTACCAGCTGTGTGTGCGAGCAACGAACCTGAGGGTGCGAGCAACGCAGCTGAGTGTGCGAGCAACGTAGCTCAGGGTGCGAGCATCGCAGCTGAGTGTGAGAGCATCACAGCTGAGTGTGCGAGCAACGCAGCAGAGCGTTTGAGCAACGCAGCTGAGTGTGCAAGCAACGCAGCAGAGCGTGCAAGCAACGCAGCTGAGCGTGCGAGTAACGCAGCAGAGCGTGCAAGCAACGCAGATGAGGGTGCGAGCAACGCAGCTGAGTGTGCGAGCAACGAACATGAGTGTGCGGGTAACGTAGTTGAGGGTTCTAGCAACAAACTTGAGGGTGCGAGCAACGCAGCTGGGTGTGCGAGCAACGTAGCTGAACGTGAGGGCAATGCAGGTGAGGGTACGAGCAACGCAGCTGAGGGTACGAGCAACACAGCTGAGCATGCGAGCAACGCAACTTAGGGTGCAAGCAACGCATCTGAGTGTGCAAGCAACGCAGCTGAGGGTGCGAGCATCGCAGCTGAGTAGGCGAGCATCCCAGCTGAGTGTGCGAGCAGAAGAGCATGCGAGCAGCGCAGCACTACCATTACCACTACCACTACCACTACCATCACCATTACCATTACAACTACCATTACCACTACCACAACCAGTACCATAACAATTTCCATTACCATTTACCATTACTATTACCATTATAATTACCATTACCATTTCCATTACCACTATCACTACCATTACCATTACCATTACCACTACCATTACCATTACGATTACCATTACCATTACCACTACCATTACCACTACCATTACCATTACTGTTACAATTACCACTACCACCATTACCATTACCATTACCATTACAAATACCACTACCATTACCATTTCCATTACCATTACCATTACCATTACCGTTACCATTACAAATACCATTACCGTTACCATTACAAATACCATTACCGTTACCATTACCATTACAATTACCACTACAATTACAATCACCATTACTATTACCATTACCACTACCACTACTACTACCATTACTAATACCACTACCATTACCATTACCATTACAACTACCATTACCATTACCATTACCACTATCATTACGATTACCATTACCATTACCACTGCCATTATCATTACCATTATCATTACCATCACCACTATCATTACCATCACCATTACCACATTTTCATTACCAGCTGTGTGTGCGAGCAACGAACCTGAGGGTGCGAGCAACGCAGCTGAGTGTGCGAGCAACGTAGCTCAGGGTGCGAGCATCGCAGCTGAGTGTGAGAGCATCACAGCTGAGTGTGCAAGCAACGCGGTAGAGCGTTTGAGCAACGCAGCTGAGTGTGCAAGCAACGCAGCAGAGTGTGCAAGCAACGCAGCTGAGCGTGCGAGTAACGCAACAGAGCGTGCAAGCAACGCAGCTGAGGGTGCGAGCAACGCAACTGAGTGTGCGAGCAACGAACCTGAGTGTGCGAGTAACGTAGTTGAGGGTTCTAGCAACGAACCTGAGGGTGCGAGCAACGCAGCTGGGTGTGCGAGCAACGCAGCTGAACGTGAGGGCAACGCAGGTGAGGGTACGAGCAACGCAGCTGAGCATGCAAGCAACGCAACTGAGGGTGCAAGCAACTCAGCTGAGTGTGCACGCAGCTAAGGGTGCGAGCATCGCAGCTGAGTGGGCAAGCATCCCAGCTGAGTGTGCAAGCAATGTAGAAGAGCATGCGAGAAGCGCAGCACTACCATTACCATTTCCACTTTCACTACCATTACCACTACCATTATCATTACCACTACTATTACCATTACGACTACCACTACCATTACCATTATCATTACCATTACCATTACCATCACGACTACCATTACCATTATCATTTGCCATTACCATTACCATTACCATCCATTACCATTACAAATTCCATTACCATTACCATGCTCATTACCATTACCACTACCATTGCCATTACCATTCCCATTACCATTCCCATTTCCATTACCACTACTACTACCATTACCATTCCCACTACCACTGCCATTACAATTACCAATACCATTACCATTACCATAACCATTACCATTACCATTACCATTACCATTACCATTACCACTACATCACCATTACCATTAAAACCACCACGACCACTACCACTACCAGTACCATAACGATTTCCACTACCATTATCATTACCATTACTATTACCATTACCATTACTATTTTCCATTACCACTATCACTACCATTTCCATTACTATTACCACTACCACTACCATTACCATTACCATTACCATTACTATTACCATTACCATTACCATTACTATTATCATTACCATTACCACTACCATTACCACTACCATTACCATTACCATTACCATTACCATTACCATTACTGTTACCATTACCACTACCACCATTACCATTACCATTACCATTACAAATACCATTACCGTTACCATTACCATTACCATTACCACTAATATTACCATTATCATTACCATTATCATTACCATTACCACTATCATTACCATCACCATTACCACATTACCATTACCAGCTGTGTGTGTGAGCAACGAACCTGAGTGTGCGAGCAACGCAGCTGAGGGTGCGAGCAACGCTGCTGAGTGTGTGAGCGAAGCAGCTGAGTGTGCGAGAAACGTACCTGAGTGCGCGAGCAATGCAGCTGAGGGTGCGAGCAACGCAGCTGAGTGTGCGAGCAACGTAGCTCAGGGTGCGAGCATCGCAGCTGAGTGTGAGAGCATCACAGCTGAGTGTGCGAGCAATGCAGCAGAGCGTTTGAGCAACGCTGCTGAGTGTTCAAGCAACGCTGCAGAGCATGCAAGCAACGCAGCTGAGCGTGCGAGTAACGCAGCAGAGCGTGCAAGCAACGCAGCTGCGGGTGCGAGCAACGCAGCTGAGTGTGCGAGCAACGCAGCTGAGTGTGCGAGTAACGTAGTTGAGGGTTCTAGCAACGAACCTGAGGGTGCGAGCAACGCAGCTAGGTGTGCGAGCAACGCAGCTGAACGTGAGGGCAAGGCAGGTGAGGGTACGAGCAACGCAGCTGAGCATGCAAGCAACACAACTGAGGGTGCAAGCAACTCAGCTGAGTGTGCGCGCAGCTAAGGGTGCGAGCATCACAGCTGAGTGGGCGAGCATCCCAGCTGAGGGTGCAAGCAATGTAGAAGAGCATGCGAGAAGCGCAGCACTATCATTACCATTACCACAATCACTACCATTACCATTACCATTACCATTACCATTACCACTACCATTACCATTACCACTACCTTTACCATTAGCATTACCATTATCATTACCATTACCATCACGACTACCATTACCATTATCATTTCCCATTACCATTACCATCACGACTACCATTACCATTATCATTTCCCATTACCATTACCAATCCAATTACCATTACCATTTCCAATACCACTACTACTACCATTACCATTCCCACTACCACTACCATTAAAATTACCATTACAATTATCATCACCATTACCGTTACCACTACCACTATCATTACCATTACCACTACCATTACAATTACCATTACCATTACAATTACCATTATCATTACCATTACCATTACCACTACCATAACCATTACCAGCTGAGTGTGCGAGCAACGCAGCCGAGGGTGCGAGCAACGCAGCTAAGTGTGCGGGCAACGATCCTCAGTGTGCGAGCAACGCAGCTGAGGGTGCGAGCAACGCAGCTGAGGGTGCAAGCAACGCAGCTGAGTGTGCGAGCAACGCAGAAGTGAGTGCGAGAATCGCAGCTGAGTTTGTGAGCAACGCAGCTGAGGGTGCGAGCAACGCAGCTGAGGGTGCGAGCAACGCAGCTGTGTGTGCGAGCAATGCAGCTGAGTGGGCGAGCATCCCAGCTGAGTGTGCGAGCAGCAAAGCATGCGAGCAGCGCAGCACTACCATTACCATTACCATTACCACTACCATCACCATTACCATTACAACTACCATTACCACTACCTCTACCAGTACCATAACAATTTCCATTACCATTATCATTACCATTACTATTACTTTTACCATTACCATTACCATTTCCATTACCGCTATCACTACCATTACCATTACTATTACCACTACCATTACCATTACCATTACCATTACTGTTACCATTACTGTTACCATTACCACTACCACCATTACCATTACAATTACAATTACCACTACCATTACCATTACCATTTCGATTAACATTACCATTACCGTTACCATTACCATTACAAATACCATTACCATTACCATTACCATTACCATTACAATTACCACTACAATTACAATCACCACTATTATTATTATTACCACTACCACTACTACTACCATTACTATTACCACTACCATTACGATTACCATTACCATTACCATTACCATTACCATTACCATTACCATTATCATTACCATTACCACTATCATTACCATCACGATTACCACATTACCATTACCAGCTGTGTATGTGAGCAACGAACCTAAGTGTGCGAGCAACGCAGCTGAGGGTGCGAGCAACGCTGCTGAGTGTGCGAGAAACGTATCTGAGTGCGCGAGCAATGCAGCTGAGGGTGCGAGCAACGCAGCTGAGTGTGCGAGCAACGTAGCTCAGGGTGCGAGCATCGCAGCTGAGTGTGAGAGCATCACAGCTGAGTGTGCGAGCAACGCAGCAGAGCGTTTGAGCAACGCAGCTGAGTGTGCAAGCAACGCAGTAGAGCGTGCAAGCAACGCAGTAGAGCGTGCAAGCAACGCAGCTGAGCGTGCGAGTAACGCAGCAGAGCGTGCAAGCAACGCAGCTGAGGGTGCGAGCAACGCAGCTGAGTGTGCGAGCAACGAACCTGAGTGTGCGAGTAACGTAGTTGAGGGTTCTAGCAACGAACCTGAGGGTGCGAGCAACGCAGCTGGGTGTGCGAGCAACGCAGCTGAACGTGAGGGCAACGCAGGTGAGGGTACGAGCAACGTAGCTGAGCATGCAAGCAACTCAACTGAGGGTGCAAGCAACTCAGCTGAGTGTGCGCGCAGCTAAGGGTGCGAGCATCGCAGCTGAGTGGGCGAGCATCCCAGCTGAGTGTGCAAGCAATGTAGAAGAGCATGCGAGAAGCGCAGCACTACCATTACCATTACCACTATCACTACCATTACCATTACCATTACCATTACCACAACCATTATCATTACCACTACCATTACCACTACCATTACCATTACCATTATCATTACCATTACCATCACGACTACCATTACCATTATCATTACCATTACCTTTACCATTACCATCACGACTACCATTACCATTATCATTACCACTACCATCACCATTACCATTAAAACCACCATGACCACTACCACTACCAGTACCATAACGATTTCCATTACCATTATCATTACCATTACTATTACCATTACCATTACCATTACCATTTTCCATTACCACTATCTCTACCATTTCCATTACTATTACCACTACCACAACCATTACCATTACCATTACTATTACCATTACCATTACTATTACCAATACCATTACCATTACCATTACCACTACCATTACCACTACCATTACCATTACCATTACTGTTACCATTACCACTACCACCATTACCATTACCATTACCATTACCATTACAAATACCATTACCGTTACCATTACCATTACCACTAATATTACCATTACCATTACCATTACCATTACCACTATCATTACCATCACCATTACCACATTACCATTACCAGCTATGTGTGCGAGCAACGAACCTGAGTGTGCGAGCAACGCAGCTGAAGGTGTGAGCAACGCTGCTGAGTGTGTGAGCGAAGCAGCTGAGTGTGCGAGCAACGTACCTGAGTGCGCGAGCAATGCAGCTGAGGGTGCGAGCAACGCAGCTGAGTGTGCGAGCAACGTAGCTCAGGGTGCGAGCATCGCAGCTGAGTGTGAGAGCATCACAGCTGAGTGTGCGAGCAATGCAGCAGAGCATTTGAGCAACGCATCTGAGTGTTCAAGCAACGCAGCAGAGCGTGCAAGCAACGCAGCTGAGCGTGCGAGTAACGCAGCAGAGCGTGCAAGCAACGCAGCTGCGGGTGCGAGCAACGCAGCTGAGTGTGCGAGCAACGAACCTGAGTGTACGAGTAACGTAGTTGAGGGTTCTAGCAACGAACCTGAGGGTGCGAGCAACGCAGCTAGGTGTGCGAGCAACGCAGCTGAACGTGAGGGCAAGGCAGGTGAGGGTACGAGCAACGCAGCTGAGCATGCAAGCAACACAACTGAGGGTGCAAGCAACTCAGCTGAGTGTGCGCGCAGCTAAGGATGCGAGCATCGCAGCTGAGTGGGCAAGCATCCAAGCTGAGTGTGCAAGCAATGTAGAAGAGCATGCGAGAAGCGCAGCACTACCATTACCATTACCACTATCACTACCATTACCATTTCCATTACCATTACTATTACCATTACCACTACCATTACCACTACCATTACCATTACCATTACCATTACCATTACCATTATCATTACCATTACCATCACGACTACCATTACCATTATCATTTCCCATTACCATTACCATCACGACTACCATAACCATTACCAATGCCATTCCCATTACCATTACCATTTCCATTACCACTACTACTACCATTACCATTCCCACTACCACTACCATTACAATTACCATTACAACTATCATTACCATTACCGTTACCACTACCGCTATCATTACCATTACCACTACCATTACAAGTACCATTACCATTAAAATTACCATTATCATTACCATTACCATTACCATTACCAAAACCGTAACCAGAACCATTACCATTACCATTACCACTACCATAACCATTACGAGCTGAGTGTGTGAGCAACGCAGATGAGGGTGCGAGCAACGCAGCCGAGGGTGCGAGTAACGCAGCTAAGTGTGCGGGCAACGATCCTCAGTGTGCGAGCAACGCAGCTGAGGGTGCGAGCAACGCAGCTGAGGGTGCAAGCAACGCAGCTGAGTGTGCGAGCAAGGCAGAAGTGAGTGCGAGAATCGCAGCTGAGTTTGTGAGCAACGCAGCTGAGGGTGCGAGCAACGCAGCTGAGAGTGCGAGCAACGCAGCTGTGTGTGCGAGCAACGCAGCTGAGTGGGCGAGCATCCCAGCTGAGTGTGCGAGCAGCAGAGCATGCGAGCAGCGCAGCACTACCATTACTATTACCATTACCACTACCATCACCATTACCATTACAACTACCATTACCACTACCTCTACCAGTAACATAACAATTTCCATTACCATTATCATTACCATTACTATTACTTTTACCATTACCATACCATTTTCATTACCACTATCACTACCATTACCATTACTATTACCACTACCATTACCATTACCATTACCGTTACCATTACTGTTACCATTACTGTTACCATTACCACTAGCACCATTACCATTACCATTACCATTTCGATTAACATTACCATTACCGTTACCATTACCATTAAAAATACCATTACCATTACCATTACCATTACCATTACAATTACCACTACAATTACAATCACCTTTACTATTATTATTACCACTACCACTACTACTACCATTACTATTACCACTACCATTACGATTATCATTACCATTACCATTACCACTATCATTACCATTACCATTACCATTATCATTACCATTACCACTATCATTACCATCACCATTACCATTACCAGCTGTGTGTGCGAGCAACGAACCTAAGTGTGCGAGCAACTCAGCTGAGGGTGCGAGCAACGCTGCTGAGTGTGTGAGCGAAGCAGCTGAGTGTGCGAGCAACGTACCTGAGTGCGCGAGAAATGCAGCTGAGTGTGCGAGCAACGCAGCTGAGTGTGCGAGCAACGTAGCTCAGGGTGCGAGCATCGCAGCTGAGTGTGAGAGCATCACAGCTGAGTGAGCGAGCAACGCAGCAGAGCGTTTGAGCAACGCAGCTGAGTGTGCAAGCAATGCAGTAGAGCGTGCAAGCAACGCAGCTGAGCGTGCGAGTAACGCAGCAGAGCGTGCGAGCAACGCAGCTCAGGGTGCGAGCATCGCAGCTGAGTGTGAGAGCATCACAGCTGAGTGTGCGAGCAACGCAGCAGAGCGTTTGAGCAACGCAGCTGAGTGTGCAAGCAACGCAGTAGAGGGTGCAAGCAATGCAGCTGAGCGTGCGAGTAACGCAGCAGAGCGTGCAAGCAACGCAGCTGAGGGTGCGAGCAACGCAGCTGAGTGTGCGAGCAACGAACCCGAGTGTGCGAGTAACGTAGTTGAGGGTTCTAGCAACGAACCTGAGGGTGCGAGCAACGCAGCTGGGTGTGCGAGCAACGCAGCTGAACGTTAGGGCAACGCAGGTGAGGGTACGAGCAACGCAGCTGAGCATGCAAGCAACGCAACTTAGGGTGCAAGCAACTCAGCTGAGTGTGCGCGTAGCTAAGGGTGCGAGCATCGCAGCTGAGTGGGCGAGCATCCCAGCTGACTGTGCAAGCAATGTAGAAGAGCATGCGAGAAGCGCAGCACTACCATTACCATTTCCACTTTCACTACCATTACCACTACCATTATCATTACCACTACTATTACCATTACGACTACCACTACCATTACCATTATCATTACCATTACCATTACCATCACGACTACCATTACCATTATCATTTGCCATTACCATTACCATTACCATCCATTACCATTACAAATTCCATTACCATTACCATGCTCATTACCATTACCACTACCATTACCATTACCATTCCCATTACCATTCCCATTTCCATTACCACTACTACTACCATTACCATTCCCACTACCACTGCCATTACAATTACCAATACCATTACCATTACCATAACCATTACCATTACCATTACCATTACCATTACCACTACCATGCGAGCAATGTAGAAGAGCATGCGAGAAGCGCAGCACTACCATTACCATTACCACTATCACTACCATTACCATTACCATTACCACTACCATTACCATTACCACTACCATTACCACTACCATTACCATTACGATTATCATTACCATTACCATCACGACTTCCATTACCATTATCCTTTCCCATTACTATTACCATTACCATTACCATTACCAATTCCATTACCATTCCCATTACCATGATCATTACCATGACCACTACCATTGCCATTACCATTCCCATTACCATTACCATTTCCATTACGACTTCTACTACCATTACCATTCCCACTACCACTACCATTACAATTACCAAAACCATTACCATTACAACTATCATTACCATTACCACTACCATTATCATTACAATTACCACTACCATTACAATTACTATTACCATTACCATTACAATTACCATTATCATTACCATTGCCATTACCATTACCATAACCATTACCATTACCATTGCCACAACCATAACCATTACCAGCTGAGTGTGCGAGCAACGCAGATGAGGGTGCGAGCAACGCATATAAGGGTGCGCAGGCACGTGACCCGGTGGAAGAAAAACGCTCAGATGAGCGCTTCTAGCCTCAAAACGCGGAAGGATCCGCACATGTGCAGGAAATGCAGCGGGCGCTCTTCATTGACGAGCGCCGATGACCAATGATGCTCGCAACCCTCCCATGCCCTTGCTGGCTTGGCAACAGGCCCAGACAAGGGCACCCATGTGACCCGGTGGAAGAAAAACGCTCGTAACGAGCGCTTGTAGCCTCAAAACGCGCAAGGATCCGCACATGTGCAGGAAGTGCAGCGGGCCCTCTTCATTCGCGAGCCCCGATGGCCGATGATGCTTGCAACCCACCCACGTTCTTGCTGGCTTGGCAATAGGCCCAGACAAGCGCAGCCACGTGACCCCGTGAAAGAAAAGCGCTCAGATGAGCGCTTCCAGCCCCAAAACGCGGAAGGATCCGCACATGTGCAGGAAGTGCAGCGGGCGCTCTTCATTCGCGAGCACCGATGGTCGATGATGCTAACAACCCACCCACGCCCTTGCTGGCTTGGCAATAGGCCCAGACAAGCGCAGCCACATGACCCGGAGGAAGAAAAATGCTCAGATGAGCGCTTCCAGCCCCAAAACGCGGAAGGATCCGCACTAGTGCAGGAAGTGCAGCGGGCGCTCTTCATTCGCGAGCGCCGATGACCAATGATGCTCGCAACCCTCCCACGCCTTTGCTGGCTTGGCAATAGGCCCAGACAAGGGCAGCCATGTGACCCGGTGGAAGAAAAACGCTCGGAACGAGCGCTTCTAGCCTCAAAACGCGGAAGGATCCGCACATGTGCAGGAAGTGCAGCGGGCGCTCTTCATTCGCGAGATGATGCTTGCACCCCACCCACGCCCTTGCTGGCTTGGCAATAGGCCCAGACTAGTGCAGCCATGTGACCCGGTGGACGAAAAACTCTCAGATGAGCGCTTCTAGCCCCATCACGCGGAAGGATCCGCACATGTGCAGGAAGTGCAGGGGGCGCTCTTCATTCGCGAGCGCCGATGACCAATGATGCTCACAACCCTCCCACGCCCTTGCTGGCTTGGAAATAGGCCCAGACAAGCGCAGCCATGTGACCCGGTGGAAGAAAAACGCTCGGAACGAGCGCTTCTAGCCTCAAAACGCGGAAGGATCCGCACATGTGCAGGAAGTGCAGCGGGCGCTCTTCATTCGCGAGCGCCGACTACCGATGATGCTTGCAACCCACCCACGCCCTTGCTGGCTTGGCAATAGGCCCAGACAAGCGCAGCCACGTGAGCCGGTTGAAGAAAAACGCTCGTTACGAATGCTTCCGGCCCCAAAACGCGGAAGGATCCGCACATGTGCAGGAAGTGCAGCGGGCGCTCTTCATTCTCGAGCGTCGATGACCAATGATGCTCACAACCCTCCCACGCCCTTGCTGGCTTGGCAATAGGCCCGGACAAGCGCAGCCACGTCACCCGGCGGATGAAAAACGCTCGGAACGAGGACTTCCAGCCCCAAACCGCGGAAGGATCCGCACATGTGCAGGAAGTGCAGCGGGTGCTCTTCATTCTCGAGCGCCGATGACCAATGATGCTCACAACCCTCCCACGCCCTTGCTGGCTTGGCAATTGGCCCATACAAGCGCAGCCACGTGACCCGGCGGAAGAAAAACGCTCGGAACGAACGCTTCTAGCCTCAAAACGCGGAAGGATCCGCACATGTGCAGGAAGTGCAGCGGCCGCTCTTCATTCGCGAGCGCCGATGAGCGATGATGCTTGCAACCCACCCACGCCCTTGCTGGCTTGGCAATAGGCCCATAATAGCGCAGCTACGTGATCCAGTGGAAGAAAAACGCTCCGAACAAGCGCTTCCAGCCCCAAAACGCGGAAGGATCCGCACATGTGCAGGAAGTACAGCGGGCGCTCTTCATTCGCGGGGTGATGGAAAGAGGGAGAATGGGGCGGGGTGATGGAAAGCGGGAGAATGGGGCTGGGTGATGGAAAGCGGGAGAATGGGGCGGGGTGTTGGAAAGAGAGAGAATGGGGCGGGGTGATGGAAAGCGGGAGAATGGGGTGGGGTGATGGAAGGAGGGAGGATGGGGTGGGGTGATGGAAAGCGGGAGAATGAGGCGGGGTGATGGAAAGCAGGAGAATGGGGTGGGGTGATGGAAAGCGGGAGAATGGGGCGGGGTGATGGAAAGCGGGAGAATGGGGCGGGGTGATGGAAAACGGGAGAATGGGGCGGGGTGATGGGAAGCAGGAGAATGGGGCGGAGTGATGGAACGCGGGAGAATGGGGCGGGGTGATGGAAAGCGGGAGAATGGGGCGGGGTGATGGAAAGCGGGAGAATGGGGCGCGGTGATGGAAAGCGGGAGAATGGGGCGGGGTGATGGAAAGAGGGAGAATGGGGCGGGGTGATGGAAAGAGGGAGAATGGGGCGGGGTGATGGAAAGCGGAAGAATAGGGCGGGGTAATGGAAAGCGGGAGCATGGGGCAGGGTGATGGAAGGAGGGAGATGGGGCGGGGTGATGGAAAGCGGGAGGATGGGGCGGGGTGATGGAAAGCGGGAGGATGGGGCGGGGTGATGGAAGGAGGGGGGATGGGGCGGGGTGATGGAAAGCGGGAGAATGGGGCGGGGTGATGGAAGCGGGAGAATGGGGCGGAGTGATGGAAAGAGGGAGAATGGGGCGGGGTGCTGGAAAGCGGGAGAATGGGACGGGGTGGAAGGAGGGAGGATAGGGCGGGGTGATGGAAGCGGGAGAATGGGGCGGGGTGATGGAAAGAGGGAGAATGGGGCAGGGTGCTGGGAAGCGGGAGAATGGGGCGGGGAAATGGAAGGAGGGAGGATGGGGCGGGGTGATGGAAAGCGGGAGAATGGAGCGGGGTGATGGAAAGAGGGAGAATGGGGCGGGGTGATGGAAGGAGGGAGGATGGGGCGGGGTGATGGAAAGCGGGAGAATGGGGCGGGGTGATGGAAAGCGGGAGAATGGGGCAGGGTGATGGAAAGTGGGAGGATGGGGCGGGGTGATGGAAAGCGGGAGAATGGGGCGGGGTGATGGAAAGAGGGAGAATGGGGCGGGGTGATGGAAAGAGGGAGAATGGGGCGGGGTGATGGAAAGCGGGAGAATGGGGCGGGGTGATGGAAAGCGGGAGAATGGGGCGGGGTGATGGAAAGAGGGAGAATGGGGCGGGGTGATGGAAAGCGGGAGAATGGGGCGGGGTGATGGAAAGCGGGAGAATGGGGCGGGGTGATGGAAAGCGGGAGAATGGGGCGGGGTGATAAAAAGCGGGAGAATGGGGCGGGGTGATGGAAAGCGGGAGAATGCGGTGGGGTGCTGGAAAGCGGGAGAATGGGGCAGGGTGATGGAAGGAGGGAGGATGGGGCGGGGTGATGGAAAGAGGGAGAATGGGGCGGGGTGCTGGAAAGCAAGAGAATGGGGCGGGGTGATGGGAAGCGGGAGAATGAGGCGGGGTGATGGAAAGCGGGAGAATGGGGCGGGGTGATGGAAAGAGGGAGAATGGGGCGGAGTGCTGGAAAGCGGGAGAATGGGGCGGGGTGATGGAAGGAGGGAGGATGGGGCGGGGTGATGGAAAGCGGGAGAATGGGGCGGGGTAATGGAAAGCGGGAGAATGGGGCGGGGTGATGGAAAGTGGGAGAATGCGGCGGGGTGCTGGAAAGCGGGCGAATGGGGCAGGGTGATGGAAGGAGGGAGGATAGGGCGGGGTGATGGAAAGAGGGAGAATAGGGCGGGGTGCTGGAAAGCAAGAGAATGGGGCGGGGTGATGGGAAGCGGGAGAATGAGGCGGGGTGATGGAAAGCGGGAGAATGGGGCGGGGTGATGGAAAGAGGGAGAATGGGGCGGGGTGCTGGAAAGCAAGAGAATGGGGCGGGGTGATGGGAAGCGGGAGAATGAGGCGGGGTGATGGAAAGCGGGAGAATGGGGCGGGGTGATGGAAAGAGGGAGAATGGGGCGGAGTGCTGGAAAGCGGGAGAATGGGGCGGGGTGATGGAAGGAGGGAGGATGGGGCGGGGTGATGGAAAGCGGGAGAATGGGGCGGGGTAATGGAAAGCGGGAGAATGGGGCGGGGTGATGGAAAGCGGGAGGATGGGGCGGGGTGCTGGAAAGCGGGAGAATGGGGCGAGGTGATGGAAAGCGGGAGAATGGGGCGAGGTGATGAAAGCGGGAGAATGGGGCGGGGTGATGGAAAGCGGGAGAATGGGGCGGGGTGATGGAAAGCGGGAGAATGGGGAGGGGTGATGGAAAGCGGGAGAATGGGGCGGGGTGATGGAAAGCGGGAGAATGGGGCGGAGTGATGGAACGCGGGAGAATGGGGCGGGGTGATGGAAAGCGGGAGAATGGGGCGGGGTGATGGAAAGCGGGAGAATGGGGCGGGGTGATGGAAAGCGGGAGAATGGGGCGGGGTGATGGAAAGCGGGAGAATGGGGCGGGTTGATGGAAAGCGGGAGAATGGGGCGGGGTGATGGAAAGCGGGAGAATGGGGCGGGGTGATGGAAAGAGGGAGAATAGCGCGGGGTGATGGAAAGCGGGAGAATGGGGCAGGGTGATGGAAGGAGGGAGGATGGGGCAGGGTGATGGAAAGTGGGAGAATGGGGCGGGGTGATGGAAAGCGGGAGAATGGGGCGGGGTGATGGAAAGCGGAAGAATGGGGCGGAGTGATGGAAAGAGGGAGAATGGGGCGGGGTGCTGGAAAGCGGGAGGATGGGGCGGAGTGATGGAAAGCGGAAGAATGGGGCGGGGTGATGGGAAGCGGGAGAATGGGGCGGGGTGCTGGAAAGCGGGAGAATGGGGCGGGGTGATGGAAGGAGGGAGGATAGGGCGGGGTGATGGAAAGAGGGAGAATGGGGCGGGGTGCTGGAAAGCGGGAAAAATGGGGCAGGGTGATGGAAAGAGGGAGAATGGGGCGGGGTGATGGGAAGCGGGAGAATGGGGCGGGGTGATGGAAAGCGAGAGAATGGGGCGGAGTGATGGAACGCGGGAGAATGGGGCGGGGTGATGGAAAGCGGGAGAATGGGGCGGGGTGATGGAAAATGGGAGAATGGGGCGGGGTGATGGAAAGCGGGAGAATGGGGCGGGGTGATGGAAAGAGGGAGAATGGGGCGGGGTGATGGAAAGAGGGAGAATGGGGCGGGGTGATGGAAAGCGGAAGAATGGGGCGGGGTGATGGAAAGCGGGAGCATGGGGCAGGGTGATGGAAGGAGGGAGGATGGGGCGGGGTGATGGAAAGCGGGAGGATGGGGCGGGGTGATGGAAAGCGGGAGGATGGGGCGGGGTGATGGAAGGAGGGAGGATGGGGCGGGGTGATGGAAAGCGGGAGAATGGGGCGGGGTGATGGAAGCGGGAGAATGGGGCGGAGTGATGGAAAGAGGGAGAATGGGGCGGGGTGCTGGAAAGCGGGAGAATGGGGCGGGGTGGAAGGAGGGAGGATGGGGCGGGGTGATGGAAGGAGGGAGGATGGGGCGGGGTGATGGAAGGAGGGAGGATGGGGCGGGGTGATGGAAAGCGGGAGAATGGGGCGGGGTGATGGAAGCGGGAGAATGGGGCGGAGTGATGGAAAGAGGGAGAATGGGGCGGGGTTCTGGAAAGCGGGAGAATGGGACGGGGTGGAAGGAGGGAGGATAGGGCGGGGTGATGGAAGCGGGAGAATGGGGCGGGGTGATGGAAAGAGGGAGAATGGGGCAGGGTGCTGGGAAGCGGGAGAATGGGGCGGGGTAATGGAAGGAGGGAGGATGGGGCGGGGTGATGGAAAGCGGGAGAATGGAGCGGGGTGATGGAAAGAGGGAGAATGGGGCGGGGTGATGGAAGGAGGGAGGATGGGGCGGGGTGATGGAAAGCGGGAGAATGGGGCGGGGTGATGGAAAGCGGGAGGATGGGGCGGGGTGATGGAAAGCGGGAGGATGGGGCGGGGTGATGGAAAGCGGGAGAATGGGGCGGGGTGATGGAAAGAGGGAGAATGGGGCGGGGTGATGGAAAGAGGGAGAATGGGGCGGGGTGATGGAAAGCGGGAGAATGGGGCGGGGTGATGGAAAGCGGGAGAATGGGGCGGGGTGATGGAAAGAGGGAGAATGGGGCGGGATGATGGAAAGCGGGAGAATGGGGCGGGGTGATGGAAAGCGGGAGAGTGGGGCGGGGTGATGGAAAGCGGGAGAATGGGGCGGGGTGATAAAAAGCGGGAGAATGGGGCGGGGTGATGGAAAGCGGGAGAATGGGGCGGGGTGATGGAAAGCGGGAGAATGGGGCGGGGTGATGGAAAGCGGGAGAATGGGGCAGGGTGATGGAAAGCGGGAGAATGGGGCGGAGTGCTGGAAAGCGGGAGAATGGGGCGGGGTGATGGAAAGCGGGAGAATGGGGCGGGGTGATGGAAAGAGGGAGAATGGGGCGGGGTGATGGAAAGCGGGAGAATGGGGCGGGGTGATGGAAAGCGGGAGAATGGGGCGGGGTGATGGAAAGCGGGAGAATGGGGCGGGGTGATAAAAAGCGGGAGAATGGGGCGGGGTGATGGAAGGAGGGAGATTGGGGCGGGGTGATGGAAAGCGGGGGAATGGGGCGGGGTGATGGAAAGCGGAAGAATGGGGCGGAGTGATGGAAAGAGGGAGAATGGGGCGGGGTGCCGGAAAGCGGGAGGATGGGGCGGAGTGATGGAAAGCGGAAAAATGGGGCGGGGTGATGGGAAGCGGGAGAATAGGGCGGGGTGATGGAAAGCGGGAGAATGGGGCGGGGTGATGGAAAGCGGGAGAATGGGGCAGAGTGATGGAAAGCGGGAGAATGGGGCGGGGTGATAGAAAGCGGGAGAATGGGGCGGGGTGATGGAAAGAGGGAGAATGGGGCGGGGTTCTGGAAAGCGGGAGAATGGGACGGGGTGGAAGGAGGGAGGATAGGGCGGGGTGATGGAAGCGGGAGAATGGGGCGGGGTGATGGAAAGAGGGAGAATGGGGCAGGGTGCTGGGAAGCGGGAGAATGGGGCGGGGTAATGGAAGGAGGGAGGATGGGGCGGGGTGATGGAAAGCGGGAGAATGGAGCGGGGTGATGGAAAGAGGGAGAATGGGGCGGGGTGATGGAAGGAGGGAGGATGGGGCGGGGTGATGGAAAGCGGGAGAATGGGGCGGGGTGATGGAAAGCGGGAGGATGGGGCGGGGTGATGGAAAGCGGGAGGATGGGGCGGGGTGATGGAAAGCGGGAGAATGGGGCGGGGTGATGGAAAGAGGGAGAATGGGGCGGGGTGATGGAAAGAGGGAGAATGGGGCGGGGTGATGGAAAGCGGGAGAATGGGGCGGGGTGATGGAAAGCGGGAGAATGGGGCGGGGTGATGGAAAGAGGGAGAATGGGGCGGGGTGATGGAAAGCGGGAGAATGGGGCGGGGTGATGGAAAGCGGGAGAGTGGGGCGGGGTGATGGAAAGCGGGAGAATGGGGCGGGGTGATAAAAAGCGGGAGAATGGGGCGGGGTGATGGAAAGCGGGAGAATGGGGCGGGGTGATGGAAAGCGGGAGAATGGGGCGGGGTGATGGAAAGCGGGAGAATGGGGCAGGGTGATGGAAAGCGGGAGAATGGGGCGGAGTGCTGGAAAGCGGGAGAATGGGGCGGGGTGATGGAAAGCGGGAGAATGGGGCGGGGTGATGGAAAGAGGGAGAATGGGGCGGGGTGATGGAAAGCGGGAGAATGGGGCGGGGTGATGGAAAGCGGGAGAATGGGGCGGGGTGATGGAAAGCGGGAGAATGGGGCGGGGTGATAAAAAGCGGGAGAATGGGGCGGGGTGATGGAAGGAGGGAGATTGGGGCGGGGTGATGGAAAGCGGGGGAATGGGGCGGGGTGATGGAAAGCGGAAGAATGGGGCGGAGTGATGGAAAGAGGGAGAATGGGGCGGGGTGCCGGAAAGCGGGAGGATGGGGCGGAGTGATGGAAAGCGGAAAAATGGGGCGGGGTGATGGGAAGCGGGAGAATAGGGCGGGGTGATGGAAAGCGGGAGAATGGGGCGGGGTGATGGAAAGCGGGAGAATGGGGCAGAGTGATGGAAAGCGGGAGAATGGGGCGGGGTGATAGAAAGCGGGAGAATGGGGCGGGGTGATGGAAAGAGGGAGAATGGGGCGGGGTGATGGAAAGCGGGAGAATGGGGCGGGGTGATGGAAAGAAGGAGAATGGGGCGGGGTGATGGAAAGCGGGAGAGTGGGGCGGGGTGATGGAAAGCGGGAGAATGGGGCGGGGTGATGGAAAGCGGGAGAATGGGGCGGGGTGATGGAAAGCGGGAGAATGGGGCGGGGTGATGGAAAGCGGGAGGATGGGGCGGGGTGATGGAAGCGGGAGAATGGGGCGGGGTGCTGGAAAGCGGGAGAATGGGGCGGGGTAATGGAAGGAGGGAGGATGGAGCGGGGTGATGGAAGCGGGAGAATGGGGCGGGGTGATGGAAAGAGGGAGAATGGGGCGGGGTGCTGGAAAGCGGGAGAATGGGGCGGGGTAATGGAAGGAGGGAGGATGGGGCGGGGTGATGGAAAGCGGTAGAATGGGGCGGGGTGATGGAAAGAGGGAGAATGGGGCGGGGTGAAGGAAAGCGGGAGAATGGGGCGGAGTGATGGGAAGCAGGAGAATGGGGCGGGGTGATGGAAAGCGGGAGAATGGGGCGGGGTGATGGAAAGAGGGAGAATGGAACGGGGTGATGGAAAGCGGGAGAATGGGGCGGGGTGATGGAAAGCGGGAGAATGGGGCGGGGTGATGGAAAGAGGGAGATGGGGCGGGGTGATGGAAGGAGGGAGATTGGGGCGGGGTGATGGAAAGCGGGAGAATGGGGCGGGGTGATGGAAAGCGGGAGACTGGGGCGGGGTGATGGAAAGCGGGAGAATGGGGCGGGGTGCTGGAAAGTGGGAGAATGGGGTGGGGTGATGGAAAGCGGGAGAATGGGGCGGGGTGATGGAAAGAGGGAGAATGGGGCGGGGTGATGGAAAGCGGGCGAATGGGGCGGGGTGATGGAAAGCGGGAGAATGGGGCGGGGTGATGGAAAGCGGGCGAATGGGGCGGGGTGATGGAAAGCGGGAGAATGGGGCGGGGTGATGGAAAGCGGGCGAATGGGGCGGGGTGATGGAAAGCGGGAGAATAGGGCGGGGTGATGGAAAGCAAGAGAATGGGGCGGGGTGATGGAAAGCGGGAGAATGGGGCGGGGTGATGGAAAGCGGGAGAATGGGGCGGGGTGATGGAAAGCGGGAGAATGGGGCGGGGTGATGGAAAGATGGAGAATGGGGCGGGGTGATGGAAAGCGGGAGAACGGGGCGGGGTGATGGAAAGCGGGAGAATGGGGCGGGGTGATGGAAAGCGGGAGAATGGGGCGGGGTGATGGAAAGCGGGAGAATGGGGCGGGGTGATGGAAAGCGGGAGAATGGGGCGGGGTGATGGAAAGCGGGAGAATGGGGCGGGGTGATGGAAATAGGGAGAATGGGGCGGGGTGATGGAAAGCGGGCGAATGGGGCGGGGTGATGGAAAGCAGGAGAATGGGGCGGGGTGATAGAAAGCAGGAGAATGGGGCGGGGTGATGGAAAGCGGGAGAATGGGGCGGGGTGATGGAAAGCGGGCGAATGGGGCAGGGTGATGGAAAGCGGGCGAATGGGGCAGGGTGATGGAAAGTGGGAGAATGGGGCGGGGTGATGGAAAGCGGGAGAATGGGGCGGGGTGATGGAAAGCGGGAGAATGGGGCGGGGTAATGGAAAGCGGGAGAATGGGGCGGGGTGATGGAAAGCGGGAGAATGGGGCGGGGTGATGGAACGCGGAAGAATGGGGCAGGGTGATGGAAAGAGGGAGAATGGGGCGGGGTGATGAAAAGCGGTAGAATGGGGCGGGGTGATGGAAGGAGGGAGAATGGGGCGGGGTGATGGAAAGCGGGAGAATGGGGCGGGGTGATGGAAAGCGGGAGAATGGGGCGGGGTGATGGAAAGCGGGAGAATGGGGCGGGGTGATGGAAAGCGGGAGAATGGGGCGGGGTGCTGGAAAGCGGGAGAATGGGGCGGGGTGATGGAAAGCGGGAGAATGGGGCGGGGTGATGGAAAGCGGGAGAATGGGTCGGGGTGATGGAAAGCGGGAGAATGGGGCGGGGTGCTGGAAAGCGGGAGAATGGGGCGGGGTGATGGAAAGCGGGAGAATGGGGAGGGGTGATGGAAAGCGGGAGAATGGGGCGGGGTGATGGAAAGCGGGAGAATGGGGCGGGGTGATGGAAAGCGGGAGAATGGGGCGGGGTGATGGAAAGCGGAAGAATGGGGCGGAGTGATGGAAAGCGGAAGAATGGGGCGGGGTGATGGGAAGCGGGAGAATGGGGCGGGGTGATGGAAAACGGGAGAATGAAGCGGGGTGATGGAAAGCGGGAGAATGGGGCGGGGTGATGGAAAGCGGGAGAATGGGGCGGGGTGATGGAAAGCGGGAGAATGGGGCGGGGTGATGGAAAGCGGGAGAATGGGGCGGGGTGATAAAAAGCGGGAGAATGGGGCGGGGTGATGGAAGGAGGGAGATTGGGGCGGGGTGATGGAAAGCGGGGGAATGGGGTGGGGTGATGGAAAGCGGAAGAATGGGGCGGGGTGATGGAAAGCGGGAGAATGGGGCGGGGTGATGGAAAGCGGGAGAATGGGGCGGGGTGATGGAAAGCGGGAGAATGGGGCGGGGTGATGGAAATAGGGAGAATGGGGCGGGGTGATGGAAAGCGGGCGAATGGGGCGGGGTGATGGAAAGCAGGAGAATGGGGCGGGGTGATAGAAAGCAGGAGAATGGGGCGGGGTGATGGAAAGCGGGAGAATGGGGCGGGGTGATGGAAAGCGGGCGAATGGGGCAGGGTGATGGAAAGCGGGCGAATGGGGCAGGGTGATGGAAAGTGGGAGAATGGGGCGGGGTGATGGAAAGCGGGAGAATGGGGCGGGGTGATGGAAAGCGGGAGAATGGGGCGGGGTAATGGAAAGCGGGAGAATGGGGCGGGGTGATGGAAAGCGGGAGAATGGGGCGGGGTGATGGAACGCGGAAGAATGGGGCAGGGTGATGGAAAGAGGGAGAATGGGGCGGGGTGATGGAAAGCGGGAGAATGGGGCGGGGTGATGGAAAGCGGGAGAATGGGGCGGCGTGATGGAAAGCAGGAGAATGGGGCGGGGTGATGGAAAGCGGGAGAATGGGGCGGGGTGATGGAAAGAGGGAGAATGGGGTGGGGTGATGGAAAGCGGGAGAATGGGGCGGAGTGATGGAACGCGGGAGAATGGGGCGGGGTGATGGAAAGCGGGAGAATGGGGCGGGGTGATGGAAAGCGGGAGAATGGGGCGGGGCGATGGGAAGCGGGAGAATGGGGCGGGGAGATGGAAAGCGGGAGAATGGGGCGGGGTGATAGAAAGCGGGAGAATGGGGCGGGGTGATGGAAAGCGGGAGAATGGGGCGGGGTGATGGATATCGGGAGAATGGGGCGGGGTGATGGAAAGCGGGAGAATGGGGCGAGGTGATGGAAAGCGGGAGAATGGGGCGGGGTGATGGAAAGCGGGAGAATGGGGCGGGGTGATGGAAAGCGGGAGAATGGGGCGGGGTGATGGAAAGCGGGAGAATGGGGCGGGGTGATGGAAAGCGGGAGAATGGGGCGGGGTGATGGAAAGCGGGAGAATGGGGCGGAGTGATGGGAAGCGGGAGAATGGGGCGGGGTGATGGAAAGCGGGAGAATGGGGCGGGGTGATGGAAAGCGGGAGAATGGGGCGGGGTGATGGAAAGCGGGAGAATGGGGCGGGGTGATGGAAAGAGGGAGAATGGGGTGGGGTGATGGAAAGCGGGAGAATGGGGCGGGGTGATGGAAAGCGGGAGAATGGGGCGGGGTGATGGAAGGAGGGAGAATGGGGCGGGGTGATGGAAAGCGGGAGAATGGGGCGGGGTGATGGAAAGCGGGAGAATGGGGCGGGGTGATGGAAAGCAGGAGAATGGGGCGGGGTGATGGAAAGCGGGAGAATCGGGCGGGGTGATGGAAAGCGGAAGAATGGGGCGGAGTGATGGAAAGACGGAGAATGGGGCGGGGTGCTGGAAAGCGGGAGGATGGGGTGGAGTGATGGAAAGCGGAAGCATGGGGCGGGGTGATGGGAAGCGGGAGAATGGGGCGGGGTGATGGCAAGCGAGAGAATGGGGCGGGTGATGGAAAGCGGGAGAATGGGGCGGGGTGATGGAAAGCGGGAGGATGGGGCGGGGTGATGGAAAGCGGGAGGATGGGGCGAGATGATGGAAAGCGGGAGAATGGGGCGGGGTGATGGAAAGCGGGAGAATGGGGCGGGGTGATGGAACGCGGGAGAATGGGGCGGAGTGATGGAACGTGGGAGAATGGGGCGGGTGATGGAAAGAGGGAGGATGGGGCGGGGTGATGGAAAGCGGGAGGATGGGGCGGGGTGATGAAAAGAGGGAGAATGGGGCGGGGTGATGGAAAGCGGGAGGATGGGACGGGGTGATGGAAAGCAGAAGAATGGTGCGGGTGATGGAAAGCAGAAGAATGGTGCGGGGTGATGGAAAGCGGGAGAATGGGGCGGGGTGATGGAAAGCGGGAGAATGGGGCGGAGTGATGGGAAGCAGGAGAATGGGGCGGAGTGATGGAATGCGGGAGAATGGGGCGGGGTGATGGAAAACGGGAGAATGAGGCGGGGTGATGGAAAGCGGGAGAATGGGGCGGGGTGATGGAAAGCGGGAGAATGGGGCGGGGTGATGGAAAGCGGGAGAATGGGGCGGGGTGATGGAAAGCGGGAGAATGGGGCGGGGTGATAAAAAGCGGGAGAATGGGGCGGGGTGATGGAAGGAGGGAGATTGGGGCGGGGTGATGGAAAGCGGGGGAATGGGGCGGGGTGATGGAAAGCGGAAGAATGGGGCGGGGTGATGGAAAGCGGGAGAATGGGGCGGGGTGATGGAAAGCGGGAGAATGGGGCGGGGTGATGGAAAGCGGGAGAATGGGGCGGGGTGATGGAAATAGGGAGAATGGGGCGGGGTGATGGAAAGCGGGCGAATGGGGCGGGGTGATGGAAAGCAGGAGAATGGGGCGGGGTGATAGAAAGCAGGAGAATGGGGCGGGGTGATGGAAAGCGGGAGAATGGGGCGGGGTGATGGAAATCGGGCGAATGGGGCAGGGTGATGGAAAGCGGGCGAATGGGGCAGGGTGATGGAAAGTGGGAGAATGGGGCGGGGTGATGGAAAGCGGGAGAATGGGGCGGGGTGATGGAAAGCGGGAGAATGGGGCGGGGTAATGGAAAGCGGGAGAATGGGGCGGGGTGATGGAAAGCGGGAGAATGGGGCGGGGTGATGGAACGCGGAAGAATGGGGCAGGGTGATGGAAAGAGGGAGAATGGGGCGGGGTGATGAAAAGCGGTAGAATGGGGCGGGGTGATGGAAGGAGGGAGAATGGGGCGGGGTGATGGAAAGCGGGAGAATGGGGCGGGGTGATGGAAAGCGGGAGAATGGGGCGGGGTGATGGAAAGCGGGAGAATGGGGCGGGGTGATGGAAAGCGGGAGAATGGGGCGGGGTGCTGGAAAGCGGGAGAATGGGGCGGGGTGATGGAAAGCGGGAGAATGGGGCGGGGTGATGGAAAGCGGGAGAATGGGGCGGGGTGATGGAAAGCGGGAGAATGGGGCGGGGTGCTGGAAAGCGGGAGAATGGGGCGGGGTGATGGAAAGCGGGAGAATGGGGAGGGGTGATGGAAAGCGGGAGAATGGGGCGGGGTGATGGAAAGCGGGAGAATGGGGCGGGGTGATGGAAAGCGGGAGAATGGGGCGGGGTGATGGAAAGCGGAAGAATGGGGCGGAGTGATGGAAAGCGGAAGAATGGGGCGGGGTGATGGGAAGCGGGAGAATGGGGCGGGGTGATGGAAAACGGGAGAATGAGGCGGGGTGATGGAAAGCGGTAGGATGGGGCGAGATGATGGAAAGCGAGAGAATGGGGCGGGGTGATGGAAAGCGGGAGAATGGGGTGGGGTGATGGAAAGCGGGAGAATGGGGCTGGGTGATGGAAAGCGGGAGAATGGGGCGGGGTGATGGAAAGCGGGAGAATGGGTCGGGGTGATGGAAAGAGGAAGAATGGGGTGGGTGATGGAAAGAGGGAGAATGGGGCGGGGTGATGGAAAGCGGGATAATGGGGCGGGGTGATGGAAGGAGGGAGAATGGGGCGGGGTGATGGAAAGCGGGAGAATGGGGCGGGGTGATGGAAAGCGGGAGAATGGGGCGGGGTGATGGAAAGCAGGAGAATGGGGCGGGGTGATGGAAAGCGGGAGAATCGGGCGGGGTGATGGAAAGCGGAAGAATGGGGCGGAGTGATGGAAAGACGGAGAATGGGGCGGGGTGCTGGAAAGCGGGAGGATGGGGTGGAGTGATGGAAAGCGGAAGCATGGGGCGGGGTGATGGGAAGCGGGAGAATGGGGCGGGGTGATGGCAAGCGAGAGAATGGGGCGGGTGATGGAAAGCGGGAGAATGGGGCGGGGTGATGGAAAGCGGGAGGATGGGGCGGGGTGATGGAAAGCGGGAGGATGGGGCGAGATGATGGAAAGCGGGAGAATGGGGCGGGGTGATGGAAAGCGGGAGAATGGGGCGGGGTGATGGAACGCGGGAGAATGGGGCGGAGTGATGGAACGTGGGAGAATGGGGCGGGTGATGGAAAGAGGGAGGATGGGGCGGGGTGATGGAAAGCGGGAGGATGGGGCGGGGTGATGAAAAGAGGGAGAATGGGGCGGGGTGATGGAAAGCGGGAGGATGGGACGGGGTGATGGAAAGCAGAAGAATGGTGCGGGTGATGGAAAGCAGAAGAATGGTGCGGGGTGATGGAAAGCGGGAGAATGGGGCGGGGTGATGGAAAGCGGGAGAATGGGGCGGAGTGATGGGAAGCAGGAGAATGGGGCGGAGTGATGGAATGCGGGAGAATGGGGCGGGGTGATGGAAAGAGGGAGAATGGGGCGGGGTGATGGAAAGCGGGAGAATGGGGCGGGGTGATGAAAGCGGGAGAATGGGGCGGGGTGATGGAAAGCGGGAGAATGGGGCGGGGTGATGGAACGCGGGAGAATGGGGCGGGGTGATGGAAAGAGGGAGATGGGGCGGGGTGATGGAAGGAGGGAGAATGGGGCGGGGTGATGGAAAGCGGGGGAATGGGGCGGGGTGATGGAAAGCGGGAGAATGTGGCGGGGTGATGGAAAGCGAGAGAATGGGGCGGGGTGCTAGAAAGCGGGAGAATGGGGCGGGGTGATGGAAAGCAGGAGAATGGGGCGGGGTGATGGAAAGCGGGAGAATGGGGCGGGGTGATGGAAAGCGGGAGAATGGGGCGGGGTGCTGGAAAGCGGGAGAATGGGGCGGGGTGCTGGAAAGCGGGAGAATGGGGCGGGGTGATGGAAAGCGGGAGAATGGGGCAGGGTGACGGAAAGCGGGCGAATGGGGCGGGGTGATGGAAAGCGGGCGAATGGGGCGGGGTGATGGAAAGCGGGAGAATGGGGCGGGGTGATGGAAAGCGGGAGAATGGGGCGGGGTGATGGAAAGCGGGAGAATGGGGCGGGGTGATGGAAAGCGGGAGAATGGGGCGGGGTGATGGAAAGCGGGAGAATGGGGCGGGGTGATGGAAAGCGGGAGAATGGGGCGGGGTGATGGAAAGCGGGAGAATGGGGCGGGGTGATGGAAAGCGGGAGAATGGGGCGGGGTGATGGAAAGCGGGAGAATGGGGCGGGGTGATGGAAATCGGGAGAATGGGGCGGGGTGATGGAACGCGGGAGAATGGGGCAGGGTGATGGAAAGAGGGAGAATGGGGTGGGGTGATGGAAAGCGGGAGAATGGGGCGGGGTGATGGAAGGAGGGAGAATGGGGCGGGGTGATGGAAGGAGGGAGAATGGGGCGGGGTGATGGAAAGCGGGAGAATGGGGCGGGGTGATGGAAAGCGGGAGAATGGGGCGGGGTGATGGAAAGCGGGAGAATGGGGCGGGGTGATGGAAAGCGGGAGAATGGGGCGGGGTGATGGGAAGCGGAAGAATGGGGCGGAGTGATGGAAAGCGGAAGAATGGGGCGGGGTGATGGAAAGCGGGAGAATGGGGCGGGGTGATGGAAAGCGGGAGAATGGGGCGGGGTGATGGAAAGAGGGAGAATGGGGCGGGGTGATGGAAAGCGGGCGAATGGGGCGGGGTGATGGAAAGCGGGAGAATGGGGCGGGGTGATGGAAAGCGGGAGAATGGGGCGGGGTGATGGAAAGCGGGAGAATGGGGCGGGGTGATGGAAAGCGGGCGAATGGGGCGGGGTGATGGAAAGCAGGAGAATGGGGCGGGGTGATGGAAAGCGGGAGAATGGGGCGGTGTGATGGAAAGCGGGAGAATGGGGCGGGGTGATGGAAAGCGGGAGAATGGGGCGGGGTAATGGAAAGCGGGAGAACGAGGCAGGGTGATGGAAAGCGGGAGAATGGGGCGGGGTGATGGAACGCGGGAGAACGGGGCAGGGTGATGGAAAGAGGGAGAATGGGGCGGGGTGATGGAAAGCGGGAGAATGGGGCGGGGTGATGGAAGGAGGGAGAATGGGGCGGGGTGATGGAAAGCGGGAGAATGGGGCGGGGTGATGGAAAGCGGGAGAATGGGGCGGGATGATGGAAAGCGGGAGAATGGGGCGGGGTGATGGGAAGCGGAAGAATGGGGCAGAGTGATGGAAAGCGGAAGAATGGGGCGGGGTGATGGGAAGCGGGAGAATGGGGCGGGGTGATGGAAAGCGGGAGAATGGGGCGGGGTGATGGAAAGCGGGAGGATGGGGCGAGATGATGGAAAGCGGGAGAATGGGGCGGGGTGATGGAAAGCGGGAGAATGGGGTGGGGTGATGGAAAGCGGGAGAATGGGGCGGGGTGATGGAAAGCAGGAGGTTGGGGCGGAGTGATGGAAAGCGGAAGAATGGGGCGGGGTGATGGGAAGCGGGAGAATGGGGCGGGGTGATGGAAAGAGGGAGAATGGGTCGGGGTGCTGGAAAGCGGGAGAATGGGGCGGGGTGATGGAAAGCGGGAGAATGGGGCGGGGTGATGGAAAGTGGGAGAATGGGGCGGGGTGATGGAAAGCGGGAGAATAGGGCGGGGTGATGGAAAGCGGGAGAATGCGGCGGGGTGCTGGAAAGCGGGAGAATGGGGCAGGGTGATGGAAGGAGGGAGGATGCGGCGGGGTGATGGAAAGAGGGAGAATGGGGCGGGGTGCTGGAAAGCGGGAGAATGGGGCGGGGTGATGGAAAGCGGGAGAATGGGGCGGGGTGATGGAAAGAGGGAGAATGGGGCAGGGTGATGGAAAGAGGGAGAATGGGGCGGAGTGCTGGAAAGCGGGAGAATGGGGCGGGGTGATGGAAGGAGGGAGGATGGGGCGGGGTGATGGAAAGCGGGAGAATGGGGCGGGGTGATGGAAAGCGGGAGAATGGGGCGGGGTGATGGAAAGCGGGAGAATGGGGCGGGGTGATGGAAAGAGGGAGAATGGGGCGGGGTGATGGAAAGAGGGAGAATGGGGCGGGGTGATGGAAAGAGGGAGAATGGGGCGAGGTGATGGAAAGAGGGAGAATGGGGTGGGGTGATGGAAAGCGGGAGAATGGGGCGGGGTGATGGAAAGCGGGAGAATGGGGCGGGGTGATGGAAAGCGGGAGAATGGGGCGGGGTGATGGAAAGCGGGAGAATGGGGCGGGGTGATGGAAAGCGGGAGAATGGGGCGGGGTGATGGAAAGCGTGAGAATGGGGCGGAGTGATGGGAAGCGGGAGTATGGGGCGGGGTGATGGAAAGCGGGAGAATGGGGCGGGGTGATGGAAAGAGGGAGAATGGGGCGGGGTGCTGGAAAGCGGGAGAATGGGGCGGGGTGATGGAAAGAGGGAGAATGGGGCGGGGTGCTGGAAAGCGGGAGAATGGGGCGGGGTGATGGAAAGCGGGAGAATGGGGCGGGGTGATGGAAAGTGGGAGAATGGGGCGGGGTGATGGAAAGCGGGAGAATGGGGCGGGGTGATGGAAAGCGGGAGAATGCGGCGGGGTGCTGGAAAGCGGGAGAATGGGGCAGGGTGATGGAAGGAGGGAGGATGCGGCGGGGTGATGGAAAGAGGGAGAATGGGGCGGGGTGCTGGAAAGCGGAAGAATGGGGCGGGGTGATGGAAAGCGGGAGAATGGGGCGGGGTGATGGAAAGAGGGAGAATGGGGCGGGGTGATGGAAAGAGGGAGAATGGGGCGGAGTGCTGGAAAGCGGGAGAATGGGGCGGGGTGATGGAAGGAGGGAGGATGGGGCGGGGTGATGGAAAGCGGGAGAATGGGGCGGGGTAATGGAAAGCGGGAGAATGGGGCAGGGTGATGGAAAGCGGGAGGATGGGGCGGGGTGCTGGAAAGCGGGAAAATGGGGCGGGGTGATGGAAAGCGGGAGAATGGGGCGAGGTGATGAAAGCGGGAGAATGGGGCGGGGTGATGGAAAGCAGGAGAATGGGGCGGGGTGATGGAAAGCGGGAGAATGGGGCGGGGTGATGGAAAGAGGGAGAATGGGGTGGGGTGATGGAAAGCGGAAGAATGGGGCGGAGTGATGGAACGCGGGAGAATGGGGCGGGGTGATGGAAAGCGGGAGGATGGGGCGGGGTGATGGAAAGCGGGAGGATGGGGCGGGGTGATGGAAAGCGGGAGGATGGGGCGGGGTGGTGGAAAGCGGGAGAATGGGGCGGGGTGATGGAAAGCGGAAGAATGGGGCGGAGTGATGGAAAGAGGGAGAATGGGGCGGGGTGCTGGAAAGCGGGAGGATGGGGCGGAGTGATGGAAAGCGGAAGAATGGGGCAGGGTGATGGGAAGCGGGAGAATGGGGCGGGGTGATGGAAAGCGGGAGAATGGGGCGGGGTGATGGAAAGCGGGAGAATGGGGCGGGGTGATGGGAAGCGGGAGAATGGGGCGGGGTGATGGAAAGCGGGAGAATGGGGCGGGATGATGGAAAGCGGGAGAATGGGGCGGGGTGATGGGAAGCGGGAGAATGGGGCGGGGTGATGGAAAGCGGGAGAATGGGGCGGGATGATGGAAAGCGGGAGAATGGGGCGGGGTGATGGAAAGTGGGAGAATGGGGCGGGGTGATGGAAAGCGGGCGAATGGGGCGGGGTGATGGAAAACCGTAGAATGGGGCGGGGTGATGGAAAGCGGGAGAATGGGGCGGGGTGATGGAAAGTGGGAGAATGGGGCGGGGTGATGGAAAGCGGGAGAATGGGGTGGGGTAATGGAAAGTGGGAGAATGGGGCGGGGAGATGGAAAGCGGGAGAATGGGGCGGGGTGATGGAAAGCGGGAGAATGGGGCGGGGCGATGGGAAGCGGGAGAATGGGGCGGGGTGATGGAAAGCGGGAGAATGGGGCGGGGTGATGGAAAGAGGGAGAATGGGGTGGGGTGATGGAAAGCGGGAGAATGGGGCGGAGTGATGGAACGCGGGAGAATGGGGCGGGGTGATGGAAAGCGGGAGAATGGGGCGGGGTGATGGAAAGCGGGAGAATGGGGCGGGGCGATGGGAAGCGGGAGAATGGGGCGGGGAGATGGAAAGCGGGAGAATGGGGCGGGGTGATAGAAAGCGGGAGAATGGGGCGGGGTGATGGAAAGCGGGAGAATGGGGGCGGGGTGATGGATATCGGGAGAATGGGGCGGGGTGATGGAAAGCGGGAGAATGGGGCGAGGTGATGGAAAGCGGGAGAATGGGGCGGGGTGATGGAAAGCGGGAGAATGGGGCGGGGTGATGGAAAGCGGAAGAATGGGGCGGGGTGATGGAAAGCGGGAGAATGGGGCGGGGTGATGGAAAGCGGGAGAATGGGGCGGAGTGATGGGAAGCGGGAGAATGGGGCGGGGTGATGGAAAGCGGGAGAATGGGGCGGGGTGATGGAAAGCGGGAGAATGGGGCGGGGTGATGGAAAGCGGGAGAATGGGGCGGGGTGATGGAAAGAGGGAGAATGGGGTGGGGTGATGGAAAGCGGGAGAATGGGGCGGGGTGATGGAAAGCGGGAGAATGGGGCGGGGTGATGGAAAGCGGGAGAATGGGGCGGGGTGATGGAAAGCGGGAGAATGGGGCGGGATGATGGAAGGAGGGAGAATGGGGCGGGGTGATGGAAGGAGGGAGAGAGTGGGGCGGGGTGATGGAAAGAGGGAGAATGGGGCAGGGTGCTGGAAAGCGGGAGAATGGGGCGGGGTGATGGAAAGTGGGAGAATGGGGCGGGGTGATGGAAGGAGGGAGAATGGGGCGGGGTGATGGAAAGCGGGAGAATGGGGCGGGGTGATGGAAAGCGGGAAAATGGGGCGAGGTGATGGAAAGCGGGAGAACGGGGTGGGGTGATGGAAAGCAGGAGGTTGGGGCGGGGTGATGGAAAGCGGGAGGTTGGGGCGGGGTGATGGAAAGCGGGAGAATGGGGCGGGGTGATGGAAAGCGGGAGAATGGGGCGGTGTGATGGAAAGCGGGAGAATGGGGCGGGGTGATGGAAAGAGGGAGAATGCGGCGGGGTGCTGGAAGGAGGGAGGTTGGGGCGGGGTGATGGAAGGAGGGAGGATGGGGCGGGGTGATGGAAAGTGGGAGAACGGGGCGGGGCGATGGAAAGTGGGAGAACGGGGCGGGGTGTGGAAAGCGGGAGAGTGGGGCGGGGTGATGGAAAGCGGGAGAATGGGGCGGGGTGATGGAAAGCGGGAGAATGGGGCGGGGTGATGGAAAGCGGGAGAATGAGGCGGGGTGATGGAAAGCGGGAGAATGGGGCGGGGTGATGGAAAGCGGGAGAATGGGTCGGGGTGATGGAAAGCGGGAGAACGGGGCGGGGTGATGGAAATCGGGAGAATGGGGCGGAGTGATGGAAGCGGGAGAATGGGGGGGTGATGGAAAGAGGGAGAATGGGGCGGGGTGATGGAAAGAGGGAGGATGGGGCGGGGTGATGGAAGGAGGGAGGATGGGGCGGGGTGATGGAAAGCGGGAGAATGGGGCGGGGTAATGGAAAGCGGGAGAATGGGGCAGGGTGATGGAAAGCGGGAGGATGGGGCGGGGTGCTGGAAAGCGGGAGAATGGGGCGGGGTGATGGAAGGAGGGAGGATGGGGCGGGGTGATGGAAGGAGGGAGGATGGGGCGGGGTGATGGAAAGCGGGAGAATGGGGCGGGGTAATGGAAAGCGGGAGAATGGGGCAGGGTGATGGAAAGCGGGAGGATGGGGCGGGGTGCTGGAAAGCGGGAGAATGGGGCGGGGTGATGGAAGGAGGGAGGATGGGGCGGGGTGATGGAAGGAGGGAGGATGGGGCGGGGTGATGGAAAGCGGGAGAATGGGGCGGGGTAATGGAAAGCGGGAGAATGGGGCAGGGTGATGGAAAGCGGGAGGATGGGGCGGGGTGCTGGAAAGCGGGAAAATGGGGCGGGGTGATGGAAAGCGGGAGAATGGGGCGAGGTGATGAAAGCGGGAGAATGGGGCGGGGTGATGGAAAGCGGGAGAATGGGGCGGGGTGATGGAAATCGGGAGAATGGGGCGGGGTGATGGAAAGCGGGAGAATGGGGCGGGATGATGGAAGGAGGGAGGATGGGGCGGGGTGATGGAAAGCGGGAGAATGGGGCGGGGTAATGGAAAGCGGGAGAATGGGGCAGGGTGATGGAAAGCGGGAGGATGGGGCGGGGTGCTGGAAAGCGGGAGAATGGGGCGGGGTGATGGAAGGAGGGAGGATGGGGCGGGGTGATGGAAGGAGGGAGGATGGGGCGGGGTGATGGAAAGCGGGAGAATGGGGCGGGGTAATGGAAAGCGGGAGAATGGGGCAGGGTGATGGAAAGCGGGAGGATGGGGCGGGGTGCTGGAAAGCGGGAAAATGGGGCGGGGTGATGGAAAGCGGGAGAATGGGGCGAGGTGATGAAAGCGGGAGAATGGGGCGGGGTGATGGAAAGCGGGAGAATGGGGCGGGGTGATGGAAATCGGGAGAATGGGGCGGGGTGATGGAAAGCGGGAGAATGGGGCGGGATGATGGAAGGAGGAACAATGGGGCGGGGTGATGGAAGGAGGGAGAATGGGGCGGGGTGATGGAAGAGGGAGAATGGGGCAGGGTGCTGGAAAGCGGGAGAATGGGGCGGGATGATGGAAAGCAGGAGAATGGTTTGGGGTGATGGAAAGCAGGAGAATGGGGCGGGGTGATGGAAAGCGGGAGAATGGGGCGAGGTGATGGAAAGCAGGAGAATGGGGCGGGGAGATGGAAAGCGGGAGAATGGGGCGGGGTGCTGGAAAGCGGGAGAATGGGGCGGGGTGATGGAAAGTGGGAGAATGGGGCGGGGTGATGGAAAGCGGGAGAATGGGGCGGGGTGATGGAAAGCGGGAGAGTGGGGCGGGGTGATGGAAGGAGGGAGAATGGGGCGGGTTGCTGGAAAGCGGGAGAATGGGGCGGGGTGATGGAAAGCGGGAGAATGGGGCGGGGTGATGGAAAGCGGGAGAATGGGGCGGGGTGATGGAAAGCAGGAGAATAAGGCAGGGTGATGGAAGGAGGGAGGATGGGGCGGGGTGATGGAAAGCGGGAGAATGGGGCGGGGTGATGGAAAGCGGGAGAACGGGGCGGGGTGATGGAAAGCGGGAGAATGGTTTGGGGTGATGGAAAGCAGGAGAATGGGGCGGGGTGATGGAAAGCGGGAGAATGGGGCGGGGTGATGGAAAGCAGGAGAATGGGGCGGGGAGATGGAAAGCGGGAGAATGGGGCGGGGTGCTGGAAAGCGGGAGAATGGGGCGGGGTGATGGAAAGCGGGAGAATGGGGCGGGGTGATGGAAAGCGGGAGAATGGGGCGGGGTGATGGAAAGCGGGAGAGTGGGGCGGGGTGATGGAAGGAGGGAGAATGGGGCGGGTTGCTGGAAAGCGGGAGAATGGGGCGGGGTGATGGAAAGCGGGAGAATGGGGCGGGGTGATGGAAAGCGGGAGAATGGGGCGGGGTGATGGAAAGCAGGAGAATAAGGCAGGGTGATGGAAGGAGGGAGGATGGGGCGGGGTGATGGAAAGCGGGAGAATGGTTTGGGGTGATGGAAAGCAGGAGAATGGGGCGGGGTGATGGAAAGCGGGAGAATGGGGCGGGGTGATGGAAAGCAGGAGAATGGGGCGGGGAGATGGAAAGCGGGAGAATGGGGCGGGGTGCTGGAAAGCGGGAGAATGGGGCGGGGTGATGGAAAGCGGGAGAATGGGGCGGGGTGATGGAAAGCGGGAGAATGGGGCGGGGTGATGGAAAGCGGGAGAGTGGGGCGAGGTGATGGAAGGAGGGAGAATGGGGCGGGTTGCTGGAAAGCGGGAGAATGGGGCGGGGTGATGGAAAGCGGGAGAATGGGGCGGGGTGATGGAAAGCGGGAGAATGGGGCGGGGTGATGGAAAGCAGGAGAATAAGGCAGGGTGATGGAAGGAGGGAGGATGGGGCGGGGTGATGGAAAGCGGGAGAATGGGGCGGGGTGATGGAAAGCGGGAGAACGGGGCGGGGTGATGGAAAGCGGGAGAATGGGGCGGGGTGATGGAAAGCGGGAGAATGGGGCGGGGTGATGGAAAGAGGGACGGGGTGATGGAAAGCGGGAGAATGGGGCGTGGTGATGGAAGGAGGGAGGATGGGGCGGGGTGATGCAAAGCGGGAGAATGGGGCGGGGTGATGGAAAGCGGGAGAATGGGGCGGGGTGATTGAAAGAGGGAGAATGGGGCAGGGTGCTGGAAAGCGGGAGAATGGGGCGGGATGATGGAAGGAGGGAGGAAGGGGTGGGGTGATGGAAAGCGGGAGAATGGTTTGGGGTGATGGAAAGCAGGAGAATGGGGCGGGGTGATGGAAAGCGGGAGAATGGGGCGGGGTGATGGAAAGCAGGAGAATGGGGCGGGGAGATGGAAAGCGGGAGAATGGGGCGGGGTGATGGAAAGCGGGAGAATGGGGCGGGGTGATGGAAGGCGGGAGAATGGGGCGGGGTGATGGAAAGCGGGAGAATGGGGCGGGGTGATGGAAAGCGGGAGAATGGGGCGGGGTGATGGAAAGCGGGAGAATGGGTCGGGGTGATGGAAAGCGGGAGAATGGGGCGGGGTGATGGGAAGCGGGAGAATGGGGTGGGGTGATGGAAAGAGGGAGAATGGGGCGGGGTGATGGAAAGCGGGAGAATGGGGCGGGGTGATGGAAATCGGGAGAATGGGGCGGGGTGATGGAAAGCGGGAAAATGGGGCGGGGTGATGGAAAGCGGGAGAATGGGGCGGGGTGATGGAAAGAGGGAGAATGGGGCGGGGTGATGGAAGCGGGAGAATGGGGTGGGGTGATGGAAAGCGGGAGAATGGGGCGGGGTGATGGAAAGCGGGAGAATGGGGTGGGGTGATGGAAAGCGGGAGAATGGGGCGGAGTGATGGAACGCGGGAGAATGGGGCGGGGTGATGGAAAGCGGGAGAATGGGGCGGGGTGATGGAAAGCGGGGGAATGGGGCGGATGATGGAAAGAGGGAGAATGGGGCGGGGTGATGGAAAGCGGGAGAATGGGGCGGGGTGATGGAAATCGGGAGAATGGGGCGGGGTGATGGAAAGCGGGAGAATGGGGCGGGGTGATGGAAAGCGGGAGAATGGGGCGGAGTGATGGAAAGCGGAGAGAATGGGGCGGGGTGATGGGAAGCGGGAGAATGGGGCGGAGTGATGGAACGCGGGAGAATGGGGCAGGGTGATGGAAAGCGGGAGAATGGGGCGGGGTGATGGAAGCGGTAGAATAGGGCGGGGTGATGGAAGGAGGGAGAATGGGGCGAGGTGATGGAAGGAGGGAGAATGGGGCGGGGTGATGGAAAGAGGGAGAATGGGGCGGGGTGCTGGAAAGCTGGAGAATGGGGCGGGATGATGGAAGGAGGGAGGATGGGGCGGGGTGATGGAAAGAGGGAGAATGGGGCGGGTGCTGGAAAGCTGGAGATGGGGCGGGATGATGGAAGGAGGGAGGATGGGGGCGGGGTGATGGAAAGCGGGAGAATGGGGCGTGGTGATGGAAGGAGGGAGGATGGGGCGGGGTGATGCAAAGCGGGAGAATGGGGCGGGTGATGGAAAGCGGGAGAATGGGGCGAGATGATAAAAGCGGAGAATGGGGCGGGGTGATGGAAAGCGGGAGAATGGGGTGGGGTGATGGAAAGCGGGAGAATGGGGCGGGGTGATGGAAAGCGGGAGAATGTTTGGGTGATGGAAAGCAGGAGAATGGGGCGGGGTGATGGAAAGCGGGAGAATGGGGCGGGGTGATGGAAAGCAGGAGAATGGGGCGGGGAATGGAAAGCGGGAGAATGGGGCGGGGTGATGGAAAGCGGGAGAATGGGGCGGGGTGATGGAAGGCGGGAGAATGGGGCGGGGTGATGGAAAGCGGGAGAATGGGGCGGGGTGAT